>JAXQQM020059726.1:0-44571 GCA_034641835.2 Pinus albicaulis | reverse complement strand
GGAAACGTTGGATTTTGAACGGAGAAGGACGTTCTGCTCAGGGCCTGCGCGATAATCAATCTTCTGCTCAGGCTAGGAGGTTTCAGGCGGGCCTACGATCACAAGACGCTGAGCTTATCGGTCTTTCCGCTGCTGATGGGCTGTTTTCTACGTTTTCTGAAGGCGGGAATGCCGGAAAGGTGGGGGGTGGTTTGTCAGGCTGTGAGGGAGCGTTTTCGTTGAATAAGGGACTGACTCCCTGCGTGACTTCAGAAGAGCAGGAGCTCGGGCTACAGGGGAAGGTTTTGAATCATCTTTCAAGTGCGGTGGAATGGGAGCGTGAAGCAGGTTACTATCAGAGTTTTTATTGCTCAGGTTTTGCTTTGGATCAGGATCCAGCAGTGCTCTCGGAAAGAGGGGTGTATGGTTCCTGTGAAGGGAAGAGTGGGAAAGGTGTCTCAACCCTTCTAAGTCTGGAAGAACAGAGTGGGAAGTCTATCTTCAAAGGCACCAAAGAGACAAGCGCAAGCATTGTCAGGGAGGTTGGAGAGTCGAAGAAGGGGGGCAGAAAAAAGAAATGGATTAAAGTCAAACGAGACGAGATAAACTACGCTTTGGGTGAAGACATAAGATGGGAGCAGGTTTCTCTTTTGGCCAGCAGAACTCTGGTAGGTAGAGTCATGGGGAAGTTTTTTGCTATGAAAACTGTCGTTGCTTGGGCTGGAGCTATCTGGAAAGCTGACCTCGGATACGTTCCAGAAGTGGTGTCCTTATCCAAGGGGTGGTATGCCTTCAATTTTCTGCTTCCTGAACACAGCCAGTGGGTGTTGCAAAGGTGTTGGGCACTGGATCACTCTCCTATGCTCCTCAAACAATGGCACCCTCTTTTCGATGCTAGTAGGGAGAGGGTGGACTCAGTTCCCTTGTGGGTTCGTCTTCCTGGATTGCCTCTTCATTATTGGACTGAGGATCATCTACGAGGTTTGGGTAATACGCTTGGGGTTTTTCTTGAGGCTGAACTTTCCTTCCTTCATACTAATCTCAGGCGTGTTGCTCGTATATTAGTGATGGTTAATATCAGAGAAGGCCTGGCTGAATCTCTGAATCTAAGGTGGGGGAAATATCTCATAAAGCAGTCACTGGACTATGAAAATGTCCCTTTCCGATGTCGTCGTTGCTTTGCTTATGGTCATCCTGCCTCTGAGTGTGGTTCTTCTTCTCGCCCTGTAAAAAGGAGGTGGTTTAGACGCAGTGAGGAGGATCCTAGCGGGAGAGGGGCTGGCTCTGATTCTCCCAAAGCTCAGTCTCTGCCCATTCCGGCCACTAGTGGCACCTCAACCCCTGCTACCATTGGATCATGCATTCCGGATGAGGTGGGCTCCCAGGATTCGGTTGTGGGATCGCTTCACCTTTCTGGGCAGGGGTAGCTCTCTCCGTTGACTGCTGTTGATTCTTATCCTACAGTAAATGACTATAGTGGTCTTTATGGCGTGGATTATCAGTTGAAGGTTGACGGCTTGTTGAAGGCTGTTTTAACTTTTCTGACTTCTGCCCAGTTGGGATCCTTTCCTTTTTCACCAAACATAAATATCTCCCTTAACTTGGTTCTGAATTCTGTCTCAGCTGATAAGGGTGACTGTGGTTTATTATCAATTGCTGCTCCTATTTTGTTCCATCCAGCTCTTCTAGAGAAGGCTACTATCTTTGATCCAGGTGATGGTCCATTGGCGCCTTTTGAATCTTCTGGTCCTTTGGTCAAGGGGTATAATCTGAGATCGAGTGCTAGAAAAAGTGCAGGGGGTTTTGGGAGGGGGAAACCCCCAGCTGCTCGAGGCAGGGGTCGAATCTCCTTCTTGGCAAGAGCTCAGGACCGAGCTATGATGGATGTTCATGATGGGCGGCAGGTTTCTATTGAGAGGGCGCTTAGAGCAAGACAGTCCCTAAAGTCTGGTGTGTAATGAAGATCATGTGCTACAATTGTAGGGGGTTGGCAGGACCCCAAAAGAAATCCGCTTTCCGGAGGATTATTTTTCTGGACTGTCCGGATCTAATTCTGCTTCAAGAAACTTTAGGTGCTGGTTATGTTGTCAAAGATAGGTTGGAAGGTTGGTTACCTGGTTGGTTTTTTGAGAATTTGGATGTTAGAGGGCATTCTGGAGGGCTGGCAGTGGGCTGGAATGGAAGAACTATCAAACCACTCAATTTCTGGGGTATGGAGTCGGTCCTGGGGTTAACTTTTCAGGTGCTGGAGCTTGGTGAGGTTTTTAACATTTTTAATATCTATGGTCCTTATCAAGATCGGATCCCGTTCTGGGATTCCCTACTGGGTAATTCTCTACTCAAAGGGGATTCGGTGATTTTGGGAGGGGATCTGAAATTTTCCTTGGGCCAGTCTGAGGTCTAGGGTCCTCATGCGCATGCTGATTCTTTGTCGGGGTACTTCACACAAAAGCTGGTGGAGAATCATTTGCTCGATATTGAGCCCTTAAAGCTGAAGCCCACTTGGAGGAACAATAGATGCGCTGAAGACAGAATCGCCAAGAGACTTGATCGCTTCCTGGTGGCTGAACAGATTGTGGACAGACCTTTTCAATTAAGGCAGTGGGTTGGATGTGGGGGTGCTTCTGATCATTTTCCCATCTTCCTTGAATTAAAGAACGGGCCTAGACAGCCTCCCAGTCCGTTAAAGTTTAATAATACTTGGCTCAGGGATGATTCTTTTAAAGCCCTTATTCTGGATAGGTGGATCCCTTATAGGGATGTTGGTCCTCTTTCTGCGGCTTTTCATTTTGCTGAAAATTTTAAGCGAGTCAAGGAAGCTGTGAAGCACTGGTCGGCTGCTAAGAGATTGAGGGAGGATCTAGATTTGAAAAAGGTTGAAGAGGATCTTCGATTGATATATGAGGGGATTGGAGGTGGGTTCCAAACTCAAGCTGATAAAGATACCCTCGTTTCTCTCGAAAAAAGAAGGAACTCCCTTCTTTTGGATAAGGAAGAATCTTGGAGGTTGAAAAGTAGGGCCACATGGTTGGCAAGTGGGGATGATAATACAAAATTTTTTCATGCTTATGCGCGTGGTCGAAAGGCGGCTAATTCTATTTAGAATTTAAGAGATGCTCAAGGCATTGAACACTCTTCCTTTGAGGCTAAAGCAAAGCTGGGCGTTGATCATTTCAAGGCTCTATTTAAGGCTCCAGCTCATGCTTCTCTCGCGGAGGTTATTAGAGTGGCTCAACTCTTTCCGAGGTTTGTTGAGGAGGCGGATAACTTAAATCTGATGGCTGTGGTTTCGGAGCAGGAATTAAAGGAGGTACTACATAGCTTTCAAAAAGACAAAAGCCCTGGGCCAGATGGTTGGTCGATTGAATTTTTCTTGGCTCTTTATGATGTGTTAGGGGCTGATCTGCTGAAAGTAGTGGAGGATATCAGAATTTCTGGGAGGATACCGGCTTGTTTTAATTCCACGTTCATAGCTTTGATTCCGAAGGTGGATAACCCTCTTACTTTGGCTGATTTTCGTCCGATCTCTCTTTGCAATTGTATTTATAAGGTGGTTGCCAAGGTGATTGCGAGGAGACTCAAAAGCATTCTGTCTTCCCATATCTCTGGGGAACAATTTGGCTTTCTGGATGGTCGTCAAATTCATGAAGCAATCGGTACTACTCAAGAAGTTCTCCACAGCATGAAGACCAAGAATCTCAAAGGAACGGTGCTGAAAATCGATCTATCCAAAGCATATGACAGGGTAAGCTGGCTATATATCCGCATGCTCTTGACTCATCTTGGTTTTGGCATTGGTTTTATTAGATGGATTATGAGCTGTATCACTACTGTCTCTTTTTCTGTATTGCTTAATGGGGCTGCATCCCCCTTTTTTCATGCTGAAAGGGGCCTTCGCCAGGGTTGTCCCCTTTCTCCCCTTTTGTTTTTATTGGTTGCTGAGGGCTTGAGCAGAGCTCTGATGGCGGCCAAGAGACAGGGTTCTTTGAAGGGCATCCAGGTTGCTCCAAATCTGTTCATCACTCATCTTCTTTTTGTTGATGATGTGTTAATCTTCTGCTCTGGATCGGTGCGAGATGCTGTTACTCTTGGTGAGATTTTGGACCTGTTTAGCAAGGCCACAGGTATGGAAGTGAATGGTGTGAAGTCTTCCATCACTTCTCATTTTCTGCGGGAGGAGGAGAGGCGGGAGTTTGAAAGGATTTTTCCTTATAACTCTGTTGGTTTGGAGGATGGGCTAACTTACTTGGGGTTCCATTTAAAACCCAATGACTATAGAAAACATGATTGGAGTTGGCTGCTGGAAAAGCTGGAAAAGCGCCTAAGAGTGTGGTGTCATAAATGGTTGTCTAGAGCCGGGCGACTGACCCTGGTTAAGTCTGTGTTGGAGGCTGTCCCGGTTTATTGGTTATCCCTTTCTTGGATCCCAAAGGGTATTTTGGAGGCAGCAAGGCGGATTTGCTTCAGATTCCTATGGAGTGGGAAGCAGGAATCTTTGGTGACCCCTTGGGTTAGGTGGGAGAAAATTGCAGTCCCTAAAGGGTTGGGTGGTTGGGGACTGAAAAACATTTTTCTGTTTGCTCAAGCTCTGGCTGCGAAGGGTGGGTGGAGGCTTCTTAAAGTTGACAGCCTTTGGACTCAGGTGTTGAATCAGAAATATATTGCTTTTTTGTCTATTGTTGATTGGATAAGAAATCCTAGGAAATCCTCTGCGGGTGGTTCAGTGATTTGGAAGGCTCTAGTAAACTCTTTTCATATTTTGGAAACTAGCCTGGCTTGGGATGTGGGTAGTGGCAGGAGGTTTCGGGTTGGTGAGGATCCTTGGATGGGAAGTGAACAACAGCATCTTCTTCCTAGGCGTACTGTTGAGGCTTTAAGGCAAAGGGGGATCACTTTTCTTGCTCAACTTGCTGACCCGGTTAGGAGAAGGTTGGGGGTTCAGTCTTGGATTCCGGCCTCGTCTTTGGGTTTGGAGCTTATGGATGAGAGGGTTCTGGCTGAATATATCAGAGCTTTAAAACAGGCTCATATCTTGCTTCAGGAGAGGGAGGATTTGATCGTTTGGGATTTTGACTCGTCAGGGATCTATTCTCCTCGGGCTGGTTATAAAAAACTCAGTGCTGGGGGTGTTTTGGGTGAAGAGAGGTGGTGGTGGAAGAAACTTTGGAAATTAAATTGCCCTCCTAAGACCCGCATCTTTATGTGGTGTGTTCTTGAAAACAAAGTTCCCACCTGGGACGTTCTGCAACATAGGAGTTTTCAGGGCCCTGGCTGGTGTTGTCTTTGTAACTCTGATGAAGAATCGGTAAACCATCTTTTCCTTAGCTGTCCCTTGATTAAAGGGGTGTGGATGGAATGCACCAGGTCTTTGGGTTTTCTCTGCAGATGGGAGGGCTTATCTGTGTCACAGGCTTGGGATGCATGGTGGGTTTCTCAAGTTGAGCAGAAATTTATAGCTCTGCCTCTCCTTGTGATCTGGGGTGTTTGGTTGGCACGTAACCGATTACTTTTTGAGGGGATTGTCAGTACTCCTGTGGTTGTTGGGGCCATGTCTATTGGTCTGCACTCTGCTTTCCACATAAGGGACTCGGGATTAATATCTCAAATCTCAGAGATTTGAGATATTAACACTCTCAGATTTAAATTTAATTGAATTTGCCAGCGTAGAACAAAGCAGAGATTGTGAGATTGTCCGGACTTGGGAAATCATTGGGCATAAAACTTGAATGCAATTATGGAAAAGGAAAAGAAGAGGAAAGCATGCAGAGATGAAAGTTCGGTGAACAGGAATATGTACAGGAATGAGTTGGACAGGTGAATAAGCACAGAAAACAGGGAATATGCAGATGACAGTGAACAAAGTGTATGCAGAATAGGTTCTTAACAACAGCAGAAAAAGACAAATCCAGTAAAGCCAAAATCCAGAAAAGGAGCTGAGTGAAATTGAAATGTGTAATTAAAATGTGAATGTAAATGTTGTAATTATTTTTATTGTGTGTGATGCAAAGGCAAGTATCCTAAGGAAAAGACAAAATCCCACTGTAGCATGGAAATTTGTACATATTGTAGTAATTCTAAAAATGAGTTGGAAAAAGGAATAAGAAGACAGAAACCAAAGAGTCATGACTGTTCACTCCAAATTCCTTGTGTAATACAAACAGTCATGTGAGAATTTCTATATATAATATCAATTTGATAAGCTCAAAAGAGAGAGAGAGAGAGCAAATATAGAGAATGCAGAATATAGAAGAATAAAGCAAAGAATATTAAGAGAAGAAGAGCAGATACAGAACATAGCTGATATCTAGAGTAAATCAACAAACATTCAGTTTGATAAATTGATGAAGTTGGATCTTCCCTCTCAAGTTGCAGCTTGATAGCTGTCAGTTGTAGCTGACTAAGGTTGAAGCCTCCTGTAGGTTGGTGCCTGCAGAAATTTGAAGGGAGTTGGTGCTTCCTTGCAAGTTGTAGCTTGCATAATTGAGGTTGGAGCCTCCTGTAGGTTGGTGCCTACAGAAAAACAGTGGTGAGAGGGAGTTGGAGCTTGCCTTTGCATCACAACAATAATATGATGTGGTTTTCTCCCTTTATGGGTTTCCACTTATATTTGGTGTCTCTGTGCATGATATTTATGTATTGATCTGATATGTATCATCTGCTTAATACCTGCTGCTCTCATATTAAGTCTACTGTTATATTATACTAACACTTGCTGCTTACATTCTAAGATTACTCACACATTAAATTGGATATGAAATGAAGGTGTAAATAAGTTTAATGAAAAGTTCTAAAAGATCAGGAATGTGTTAAACTGATTCACCCCCCCCTCTCAGTTTAACTAAAGGTTCAACACTTGGTAGCTTAATTGAGCACCCTTTGGTGTGAAAAGGGGCTGGAACACCTTGACTGGGTCAACTTTGACCAAATCAACAACGCTGTCATGGAGGAGTGGTCATCAATGAGAGACATCGCAGTTTTAGATGGAGATGCTTTGCATGTAAGTAGTGCTATTATTGGATGGGGCTTAGGGTTTGCAAGCTCATATGTTATATAAGGAAGAGGATGGCAGCCATATTCATTATGTTGATATATTTTGTGTTTTGATATATGGTATGTTTAGACATATAGGTTTTTTCAGTTGTTTAGCTAAGATTGCAGTGCTGTTTAGCACAGGGTGTTCCTGATCGGGAATCCCACCTCTTCCATTGAGAAGCTCTTGGAGGAGTTTGCACTATACTTCCACATTCAGGCATTTGGCCAAGCTTTAGTCTCATGTACAACGCAATTCTGTTTAGAGTTGGGTTGTGTTGCAGGGGTGTAGCAGTGGAGGAGAGAGATCTCCAATTTATGAGCTAGTTTTTCATGGGAGGGATCATCCTTTCATCCGGAGGCTTCTGAGGAAGACTTCAGGGCTTCATTACATATTTTGGCACCAGGCCAAGTAGAAGACATTAGCTACAGTGCAGTTTCCCTCAAGGATTGCGTTATTTAGGAGAGTAGCTGCAGCAGTGGGTTTATTGCCCTATTTGGAGTGTCTGGGTTTCATCAGCCCTTCATTTAGGAGATTTGTTGGAGGAGGATCAACCATCTTGTATATCAGATCAACCATCTCCCATCAGTGATTCAGTTGCAAAGATTATTCAACCCTAGGGCCAAATCTGCTATATTTTATATAATGTGTATTTATGGAAACCTTTTATGGGTTGTCCTGGAAATCTGTTTTGGATCATGGATCTCTAGCCTTAGCATTATATCAGCAACAATATATTTTTATATCTTTCAGCTGCTATTCTCTCTTAGACAACGCATTTTTCTGCATTCCTGTATTTCATGTATTAACAACATTTTAGATCTAGGTGTATGCTTTCATGGGAGGCTTGTTTGCCCAACTTGAGTGATCTTTTCCTAAGATATTGTACCTATTTTGCTGTTATATTCATTATGGAATGGGTCTATTGTTGTCTCATGCTTTGATCTATTCATATTTTTGCATATTTCCAGTTTTATGCACTCTATTCCTGCTTTTCCCATTTGGGAATATTACAGTTTGGAGCTTGGGACACACCAATTGAACATTCAATACACCATTGCCCAAATAACCAAAAACAATTTCACACCGACAAAGATAAAAATGACTATTACGCTAATAATCCTACTAATTTTTTACAGATCATGACGATCCATGGTGTATTAACCTATCCAAAAAAAAGCTCAAGATAAATCTTACTCATAACAAAGCAACAAGTGCACAAGCCTGAATTAAAAGTGCTTAATGAGAGCCAACACAAATCTTAGGGAAATTTCCCAATACATATATAGTCGAGGCTCAGAGTAATGCATACAACTAGACAATAAAATTAAGACTATGGTTTGGACTTTGAGACTCACTAATCGAGCACCTAATGCACCCCCAAATAATTGAAAGTAATTCTACACTAACAAACAAGAAACAACTATTGTGCTAATAGTCGACTCTTGAAAACTGGCTAAATTCAACAAACACAAATCAAGCAAAGTGATAAGAAGATAGACCACAAATCTGAGAAGTAGAGTGAATTTTGAGCACAAGCTAATATGAGATAACTATCCACAATCTTTCCCCCAAGCAACGGTCCAATGCTCCATTATCCCACCTTGCATAAGACGAAATAAACCTCTACTTTCAATAAGTTGCATCCCTGAGAGCTCAAGCATGTGTGAAGAAGCCTTAAGTCATGTCAAGTTTATTGTCTTGCTTAGAAAGAGGGTCTCTAAAGTGAAAAACACAAAACACAATAAATTTAAGGTACTTGTCATTAATTTCAAAGAGGCGATTAAGAGATGGCATGGGTGGTACTCTTAAATAAAAGACACATGACGTTGTAAATTTATGGTACTTGTCATTAATTTTAAAGAGATGATTCATTAACCACTAACCATAATTTGGCAATTATAACCCTTTAAGGCTTTGTGGAAAGAGGTTGTTTAGATTAATATAGTCTCATCTTAAACTTGAACTAAAATAGTACCAAATTTATAATTAACCTCAAAGATTTTTTATGCCTCAATTTAATTATTAGATTAGAGTCTCCCATTACTACTAATGATTGAATTTAAGCTAGCTCTCATCTCTCATAATTGTTAAATAAAAGTCCGAAAACCACAAAACGAATTATTTTTTTTAACATTCCTTATAATCATTTTCATTTTGTTACTTAAATTTACATTATTTAAAAGATAATTTTGCTTAGTGAAGGTTATTTGATTCTTCATCGAGATCTCATGCTTGAACTTCATAAAAAGATACAATCATTTAATAATTCACAAGAAGAGGAGGGTTATTTTATTTATTTCTTATTCTTCATCGAGATCTCATGCTTGAACTTCACAAAAAGATACAATCATTTAATAATTCACATGAAGAGAAGGGTTATTTTATTTATTTCTTTAATCGGCTAAACCGAGAGGGCAGAAAATTATAACCATCTTTATAGCAACGGAACCGAACTGCGCAGCTTCTTCTCTCCCGAGGGCAGTTCCAAAATTTGATTTGTTTAAGAGACCCGGGTTCAGCTGCAAAGAGGAGGTAGATTTATTCCATGGATACTGACTTCACATTGTTTACACAGATGATAAAATTGGGTCGTTAGGGCAGATCTATTGAACCCCTGAGGAAGCCCAGGCAGGAGATTTTTTGAAAAACAATCATGGCAGGGATCGGGGTAGTGCTGGATCTGTTGAAGAAAAGTCCCGGCTTATCGACAAAGTCTCTTCATTCGTCTTCTGCTGCATTCTTTTCTGCATCAATAGCTACTACAGCTGCTGCCTCCGCCTTGACTTTCTTTCCCAGCTACCCATCGTTTGCTTCACAGTTTCTCTTGAGGTACCATTTCAGTTTTGCTTTCATTAATTCCACGCTTGCAACATTTGTAAACTACCGTTAATGCAAATTCTGCTTTACTTGCATACTTCAAATGTTTTCTGTTTGAACAGAAGAAATGGACGAAAAGTGTTTGAGGAAATCCGTAGTATGCTTGCAGATGATTTAGCTTTTACTAGAGTCAAGACTTCCATCGGACTGAATGTGTGTCTGTAACTTCCATTGTTTTCTCGATACCGTAATGATGCATTTTCCCAAGTGGGTACGATCTATTCAATAATACTATAAGTTGTCATTTATTCCGGTTCAGAATATCTCATTCATGTATGAATTTTGACTCTCTTGAAATGGGTTTGGTCTAGTATCCCTCCGGAAGGTCTCACCTTGCTGTTTTTGAAAATTTATTTCCACGAAGTTGCCATAGAATGATCTTTTTCCTTTGTGAGTATGTGCCCAGCTGGGTAAGTGGGCCATTTTAGACCTCGACTAAATTGTGATGCTAGTTGGATCTGGAGGGATTAATTTTCTCTCTCCTATGCCCAAAATCGGTCGAGTACAATGTATTGAGTGAGAACTTGAAGCGTGTTTAAGACACACAATAATGTAGTTATGTCCAGAGGTCGAGTTGTCTGACGTCTTGAGCATCTACCGTCGGCGTCAATAAATCTGCTGCCTGTACATGCTGGTGATTACAATTTGTGGTCACTCGCCATCAATTTGTGACCCCTTAAACCCAACACGCAGCCAGACGCTTTCAATATCTGTATTTTTTTTTTAAACTTTACAAAGTAGCGAACATAATAATTTTTAGAAAGCTGATTGTGCTTTTTTTGGTTGCAACAGCGGTGCAGGTTCAATTGCTTATTGTGATGTTGCTATAGGCCGGGATGATATTCGATATAGCTCTGACAATGCTTATAGGGATCCCACTTATGGTTATGCTTCTAGTGTCAAAACTTATAATTTGGATTGAAACCTCTTTTCTCTGCCTTTAGCCCGAAGACACTTGGAATGACAACTATAAGAGCTCTTGTTATGTTTTACCTTCCTCTCTTGGAACCCCAGCTGGAGGAAGAACATGATGATGACGATAATTTTGAAGATGAACAACAAGAAAAGCAGCCCGTGGATCTTGTTATTCCCTTGAAGAAATCCGTGAAGCAAATTTTCCGGGAGGTGAGTCCTAGGTATTTTCTTTATGTTTATTTTTCCCGCCAGAGCTATCTGAACATATGAATGGTGAAGCAAAATAAAGTCTTAAAACAAGATACAATTTCTATGGGGTAAATGCCAGATTCGGTGAAATCCTTGGAAATGCTTTTATGTGGGGTCTATATTCTCAAAGTATGGTGTCTCTTGGTTCGGTTTCATGTTTCATTGTCAGTGTTTGTTATGACCCTGTCCCCCCCCCCCGGCAACTATTCCATCACCACTTGTCCAAAAAGTATTTTGTTTTTAGTTACACATTTTAACTTATAGCTATGCTTGTTGCTTTCTTCTGGTTGGGAATGTATAAAGAATTTAGTCCTCGTTTCTTGATCCAGTCAGTACTTTGGAATCTGTGCAAAGTTCTCAGTTATCGTGGAATGCCATTTTCTCCTGTTCTTTACCTAGAAATTTTGTGTGGAAGCATGGATTGATGTACATAGTACATGCCACTTATGATAAGTGATGCTAGAGTCTACAGCTAAGATTCACAATTAGAATGTTTTGGCAGTTTTCTGGCTTGAAGTAAGGTGTTTTATTACACCTAAAAGATGGCCATTTGTAATGCTTAGAAGTTAGAATTTGTTACAATGTTTAAACTTTACAAATAATCCACTTTGTTAGTGGCAATAATTATATGCAGACATTTTTAAAAAAATTTCTAGCACAAAGAGCTGCTGTTATGCATGCGCACATTAATGGTTGCTGTTATGCATGTTTACATTAATGTCTCTCTCATTCGTGAGTTCCTTGTAACTTCACCTTTGTTTAGTGTTTAATAACTCCCACTCACAAGTGTCATTATGCCGGGATTGTATTTCTTTTGCTGGATTCCTCTAGTTTGTGAATCAGCTATGGTTTGCGAAGTGTGTTATTGCAGGTAGTCCGGAAAGACTATTTAGGCCAAGAATAGTGTCCATACTACCTTGCATTTGGCTCAAGTTGGTGTCCATACCTTCCCAGGAAAGTTCCAGACTTATGTGCTGAGGATTTTGAGCATTTAGTTGTTGTTACCAATAGCCACCGTTGGTTTTTCTTTTGCTGTTAGTGCAATGGAATATGCTATCAAATCTATTGGTAGAATTTCTGTTGTTGAGTTGTTACCAGTAGCTACTGATGGCTTTTCTTTTGCCCTTAGTATTATCGAGTATGCTATCAAATCTACTGCTGGATTTGCTGTTGTTTAGTTGTTGTTAATGGTAGCCCCTGTTAAATTTTCTTCTTCTGTTTGTTCTATGGCATCTGTTATCAATTGTATTGCTGGAAATTTGTTGGAATTTCTGTTGTAGCGCTGAATTTTCTGTTGCTGTTTTTACGGTTATTTCTGCTAGGTTTTTTCCCTGTAATTTAGCGTTTACCTGCATTGTTACCAAATTTAGGTTATAATTAGCAAACTAAAAACCATGCACACCAAAGGGACTGTTAGAGTCTAGACAATATGTACCTTAGGAACTGCTCCCCTTGATTTAGTGATGGAACAATCCAACACAAGAGAGGCTTCCCTATCAGATCTTAGGGATCAAATAACCCAATCAACTCAAGTGCCCCTTGAGGGTTCTACAATGATATACCACCAAGGAATAAGATTAAGCAATTAGGGTTTAAGGTGGATTTGTAAGTAATTTGCAAATTTGAGTTAAAAGGGTCCTATGGCTGATGCAGGAGCATCCTACTCCATAAATTCATTTTTGAAGAAACCTAAGGGGAAGGTTTATTTTATGAAGGGAGAGATTCCCAAATGTTTAATTTATTAAAATGATGATTAATTTGTGATTGTTCTCGAATGTGTGAGAACATTTGAGATCTTAGGTGTTACAAGTTTCATGCATATTTTATGGAGCTGAAATATCTCTTGGAGATTGAGTTAGGGATTTTTGGAGTTTGGTGAGGAGATTTTATAGGATCTGAACTGAAATTAGTTCAGAATCCTTTCATTGTAAATATGATATGCCTTGAAGGCATTTGAGGGGGGATTAGATAGGAAGCAGATAGAGTGAGGTTGGTGTGATAGGAAGTGTGCAAAGGCCAATTAACGCCGAAGACTCAAAAGGGCTAAAGGAATGAGATCAGGCCTACACAGGCTATGTGGAAGCTTTGTATAACTTATGTATGTTTGTGAGATTTAATGAAAATTCTCTATTTGTGTGTGGGAATTAGATCTCTGCATATTAGTTTTTACATGTGATGTTAATTCTTGTTATAATCTGTGAGAAAGGCTTTGTCTAGACTCTATAGGTTTGGCAGTAGTAAGGAAACCTTTTTAATTGAATTTGTAATTGGAATCCCTGAGCCAGAGACAAGATCGATTAAGATCATTGATCTATTCTATGATCAAATGATCTACATAATGAACCTTTGTGAGTTACGTTTTGGGGTTGAATTTCTGTTGTTGTTAATCCTGTAAAATGTGTTTCTATTTTATGTTAGTCTCTCGCATCTTGCATTAGAGTCGTGACGGAGAAACAACTTGCTCAGAGTCCAGGTTGAACACAAGTTGAATTGCATGCTTTTGGCCGGATCGAACTTTGGTTAGATCCTTAAAGGATTTATCAGTTGAACTTGTGGATCGTGTCTCAGAAACTGAGAAATTGAAGAAAATCAGAGAAAGTCCGACGAAGAATTGGAGTTCTGGGTGAAACAAAGTATCGACAAGCCTTTGATGGAAAGACGCCACAGTTAGGTCGCAGTGGAAGCATATCAGTCTCAGAGAATAAACAAAAGTGTGAAGGTGGAATGGATGGTGGGGATTAGATCGCAGAAATGAAGCAGGTTGGATGGACAGACGAGATCATATCGCAGTTCTGAAGCGAGAGCGATGGATGGTTAAGATTCTATCACAAAAATGAAGTGGAAGGTGAATGGTCAAGATCGCATCGCAGAATTACAGTGGAAGATGGACGGTCGGGAAGCCATATCGCAACTGGAGCAATGAGGTCGTTAAAGGATCTCGAGACTGCGATAAGGAGCCACGTGTCATTTGAAGATTTTCTTCGCATATCGCAATCGGGTGAAATAACCTTGTTATTGCTATTTGTTAAAATGTGCGACATGCGATAAGGTATTCGGTGCGATTTGCGAAATCGCAAAATCGCAAACATTGCGATATGTGTTATGTGCGATGCGCGATGAGGTTAAAGTTTTAAATTTGTGATATTGCGATGGGTCGATTTGCGATAAATCCTAAATTTGCGATATTGCGATGGGCCGATTTGTGATGAAGCTTAAATTTGCGATATGGTGATAAGCAAACACGGAGAAGGTCGGTAAACGTGTATCGATCACGTGCAAAAGCAGAAAAGGGCGATGAGGTAAGGTATTTGGGTTTTAATCCGGAATGCCACATATTTGGTTTCAATAATTGAAAATGGATTCAAAAAGATCCATAAGAAATCTAATGAAAGTATGTGGGGTGTGTTTAAAAGTTAAAGCACACTTTATGTTAGAATAAATCTTGGGATCTGGGCAGACTAAGTTTTGGGTCTGCACATTGAGTATTTGCGGCCATATGGTTGCATCATTTTTGGTATCAAAGCAGGTTTTTCTCTAAAATATGATCAAGGAGGCTCAATTCAGCTCGTTTTGAAATTGAGGGACAAGTATTTTTATATGTTGGAGGTTTAAATAAGACCAGAACAGTGGAAAGAAAGAATACAACAAAATTCAGAGAGGGAGATATTTAAACTGGGGACAGAGCCTGTAATGCTCTTTGAGGCAACATAAGTGAAACCTGTTGTTAATTTGAGAACATGTTCTATGTCATTTCAGATTAGGGCACAAAATACTGAAGCAGATAGAACATACTAATAGATCGATGGAAGACAAGCCAAAACAGAGATGATGAATGGTGGCGTTACGACGATCAACAGGATGTGCTTCTACCAGCAAAGTCTCCAATAGGTCATTCAACCAAGTGTGTCACACACAACCCCAAGACAACCCAGACAAATAATACTCCACAGATATGCAACACCAAGAACGCAACTCCATCGCCATCAAGAGAGAAGAAAATCCTCCACACATTGTGTGTATAATGAACTCCAAGTCTCTTCAATATATAGGCATCTTTGGGGGTGTGCGACACGTTCTTTAAGACATTTAAGTTAATATTATATTCGAGGCCGACCTAACACATAAGTGGAATAAATTCAAAGTACATGTCCGGCTCATCCGATCGAGATGATCTTTAGATCAATCTTACACCTCTCCGAAAGAGGAATCCAATAAAAATATTGGGATCGTCATTTGAGCAACACAACCCGGAGTTTGGACCTAGTTGCCCAAATTTAACACTCCCTCTCAACTAGGGAGAACTCCATTCACTAGTGCAATCCAAACATCGTGCATCATCCCGTTGTAACTTGTTTTGTTGGCCTCTTTATTTCAGAACAGAAGTGGGTCAGTCACTAGGACATCATTCCCGGCTGAAAGATTTAGCCCAGAGGTCCGAAACCTCTAGAGGACTCACAGAGAGTCTCATACCAACCCGAAGTTGGTTTACCTGACCCGAAGTCAGTTGGAGGTCCAAAACCTCACTAGGATTCAAGAGAGTCATATACTAACCCAAAGTTAGTTTCACTGACCCGAAGTCAGTTGGAGGTCCAAAATCTCGCTAGACTTGATCCTAGATCAATTGGTTGGACAAGTGCCATCCTAGACATAGAGAGTACGACAATCTCCGATGCATCCATCGGTCTTGCTATGGTCTCTATTCTCATTTCCCACCTCATTGGCCAGATGAGAGGTACTTCCCATGAGTCCGGAACTCAAATGGGTAGGATGCATACAGGGCACAGATCATGAGAGGCGAACCAACTCAATCATCATAACGGTAGGGCAGAAGCACATCAACAAGGTTCGGCAAGCCTAGCCTTGTGGTTGCTTATCGCTCCGAGGAACTATCCCCAAGGCCCCCTAGAGCTCCCAGAGCTCATTGTCCAACGGGACCCTCAGAATAGTGTCGTTCCACAATTCCAAGATTCTCACAGAAGGTTAGGAACATGACCTTCCCCAAGGGCATTGTGAGAATATCCACGACCTGCTCATCAATTCCTATATGATCGAGCCTTACGGCACCTCGCTGTACCATATCCCGGATAAAGTGGTACCAACCATCAAGATGCTTGGATCAATCGTGGAACACGGGATTCTCTGACAAACGAATCCCCCTCTGGTTATTACAAAGGATAATGGTGGCATCTACCACATGCTCGAACAACTCACTGAAGAGCTTTCGCAACCAAGTGACTTCACAACGGGCCATACATGCTGTAATGTATTCGGCCTTAGCGGTGCTCAAGGCTACCGACTTTCGTTTCTTGCCCGAAGCAGATCTACGTGTGAAGTAGCATCTAGATGTGCACTTGCGATCCACCACACTGCCAGCCCAATCGACATTAGTATACCCAAGGAGTGTCATGCTCCCGACAGTGTATCTCAACCCATGGTCTATCGTGCCACAGAGATATCTCAAGAGTTTCATGGCACCAACCCAGTGAATGTTATGATCAACCATGTGTTGACTCAGAGTGTTCACTGCACAACATACGTCCGGATGGGTGTTCACTAAGAACATCAGGGCCCCTATGAGTTGACGATACTCAGTAGGATTTGCTAACACGAGCCCAGCAGCGCTGCCACTCAACTTCTTAAAGTTGAGCTCCATCGGTGTTGACACGGACTTACAGTCCACCATACCAAATCTTTCCAGAAGCTTCACAATGTGTTTTCTTTGAGAAAGGAAAATCTCACCAGGTCTCTGCCAGACCTCCAGGCCTAGGAAATAGTGCATCAGTCCTAGGTCCTTCATTTCGAACTCAGCAACGAGCTCCCTCTTGCACTGATGAATGAGAGGGTCAGCACCTGTTAGGAAGAGGCCGTCCACATACAGCACCAGAATGAGAGGCTTCACCCTATCAACCTTGAAATAAAGGAGAGTGAGACCCAGCTTCATCAGGTAGCTATCTATCCTCTCGTATCAAGCTCGGGTGCTTGCTTCAGCCCATAGAGGACTTTCTTCAACCTGCAGACATGGGTGTCTCGATCCTGGACTTTGAACCCTAGACGTTGCTCCACATACACCTCTTCATCGCACCATGCAGAAATGCGGTCTTTACATCCATCTGATGAAGACTCCATCCTTGAGTAGTAGCAAGGGCTATGATAGATCGAATGGTGGTATATCGGGCCACAGGTGCAAATATGACATCATAGTCTATGCCTTCCTTCTGAGAGAAGCCACAGGCAACGAGTCTTGCCTTGAACTATTCAGCACTTCCATTAGATCCATGCTTGATCTTATAGAGCCATTTCGAGGTGACAACTGCTTTGTCCTCTGGTTGTGGAACCACATCCTAGACATCATTCTTCATTATGGACTTGGACTCTTTGTGCATAGCATCCTTCCAAACTTGATGCTTTACGGCTTCCTTAAAAGATCCAGGTTCATATTGTACTCATGGCAGCTAGATACCTTTGTTATTATATGGCTTCTTTTTTTTCTACCGTAATTTTCCCCCTTGAAGTCATATATCTTTGAGCCATGAGGGTCTTCTTTCTTTCAGCAACGAAATTAGCTCAAGAGCATATACAGTTGTATTCTCCCTCTTAATGCCAGCATCTCTTGTGAGAGAAGACATCTATTTTAAATGAGGGCATCCCAGACATCAACTTGGAAAGGAGTCTTACTCTCCCACAGTTAAAGACATCCAAGACTTATAGCCATATCCTGTCATATAGCTATCATGCATCTTGGCACATATCATATACAATATTTGTTCAAAACTTCACAGGCTTTGCTAAACATGGTTCAAGACTCCAACAACGTGACTGAAGGCTGCAAAAACTTCTCAGTTCACACTTGCAAGTTTATCATTACGCTCCAATGTAAGACTGATACTGTCACAAGCTTACAACTATTATGAATTTTGTAAACATGGGTGACTATCTATGTCACTGTCATACAGGGAGAATATATCATGATTCCTCCTCTCATGATCCTGCACTGCTTCTTATTTTCCAGATCTGCCCATTTGTCATTCTTTTGGTCATTTTTAGAAGACTGCTCCTAAGGCTACCAGAATTGGCCTAACTCTATGACAAATCAACTTTCTCTTGCTTACAGATTTGCCCATCTTGACAAATATCAGACTATTGCACCAGGGGCTTCTACAGTCAACCCTCTAAGGATCCTTTCAATTCCATTAAAAAGACGGGCTTCCAGATCTGCCCAACTACAGTTAATGGTTGATTGATCTAAGGCTTCAAATTTTCAGATCTCAGTTCAGCAATTTGTCTTCTAAATTGCACAGATCTAGGAATCAATCATACAGATGCTCCAAACACTGAATTGACCCTTCTACATGCTAGTCCATACCTTATATGATACCTTTCTGTTACGTAGATCTAGCACAGCCATAAGTGCACATCAATCATTGTTGTTCATCACCTATGAACATACCTCATCTTGATTTCTCTTCTTCAAGGTGACTTGTACACATCTGCCCTCTTGGCCCCTCTAATCACAGTGCACAACTCCTAAACATGTGGTCTTGAATGACACAGTGTGTCGTCTTCTAAATGTCACTGTGTTGCACCCGGACTAGGAAAGCTCGGTTCCTAGTGATCTTCCTTTCTGCTCTTCCTTGAATTGTCCTCGGCCTCCTACAGATCCCTTCTCGGCCCTTCTTTGTACACACTTGAAGCACAACTTCAAGGTTTCTTTCTTACCGTGGAAACCCTCCTTAACATTGTATATTTCGGTTTCTTTCTGAAATACCTGAGATCAAGACATAGACTAGTTTAGTCTCTCTTTCGCATACTTGGCAATTTCTTACTCCTTGTTGTATGGTCTCTTTTTCTTCGTACTTCCCTTCAACCCAAGATAGCAGACCCTTTATGTGACTGTTCTTTTCATGAAATATCTCCGGCCTACCTCAGAGATGCCAGGTAGGCACAGGCCCAAAACAGAGAACCTTTATCGCTGCATTATACTCCTTGCTTTCGTTGAATAGTGTTAATTAAATGTGGCCTAACTTGATTTTAGGCTTTACGACATACCCAAACATATACTCGGCCTAGAGAGAAAATATTCTCCAAGTCCTCACGTCTTCAAACAGGCATCTTATACTACTGCTCTTTCTGCAACCCGTTACAGAGATTTTTCATACAAAAATAGCACACAATTTTATTCAAACACACCTTATATGCTCGCTATTTGGTCTGCTCTTCTGCTGTTAATTTCAGACTGGTTAGGGCACACATCACAGTCCCTAACAATCCTCAAATTTGGCCCATAATTGCTCCCCTTTGCTGCAGCTACCCTTCAATGGGAGGTTGCCCCTCCACGCTGCTCCTTTAGGGAAGTTACAAGCCCTTATACACAGAGTTGCCCTCCTAAATGATAACGGCACCCTACAAGTATACAAACAGACCTGCAACAGCCTCTTATGAGGGCTATCCACCCATCAAACAACCCTTAAAACAGTCCTTTTGGCTGCGGTCTTTTTCCAAGGGACCTCGGCCTTTCTTCCTGCACTCGGTCAGACTTCAAACAACCTTCTAATACTTCTATTTGACCCTCAAGCAAGGCCGCAAACATCTAGAGCATTCTCATCCTTCCAGCTCTTCTCCTCGACCTCTCTTAATTCTCTGTGGCAAGCATTAGTGATGCTTCAGAGGGCTGCGACATTCTCTTTTAGAGACAGACCATCCATAAGACAACCATTAAACACTTCTGAATGTGATCCTGTGCCTCGACCTTCTATCCCTGCAACTAGGCCTTGATAACAGTCCTCAAAGATGCCCTACAAAGCTCTGTCCTCCTCGCTGTTATAGCCTTACTTGTTGCGGCCTAGACAGAGGTAACCCTTTCCTTCTTCACCGAGCTCTTCTCTTGTGATGTGTTGCATTTGTTGGATCAATAGATTAGAGATTGCTTTTCAACACAAATTGGGCTTTGTCTTCACCTCAACTCCGATACCATGTTAATTTGAGAACATGTTCTATGCCATTTCAGATTAGGGCACAAAATACTGAAGCAGATAGAACATACTAATAGATCGATGGAACACAAGCCAAAACAGAGATGATGAATGGTGGAGTTACGGTGATCAGCAGGATGATTCTACCAGCAAAGTCTCCAATAGGTCATTTAGCCAAGTGTGTCACACGCAACCCCAAGACAACCTAGACAAAGAATACCCCACAGATACGCAGCACCAAGAACTCAGCTCCATTGCCATCAACAGAGAGGAAAATCCTCCACATGTTGTGTGTATAATGAACTCCAAGTCTCTCCAATATATAGGCATCTTTGGGGGTGTGTGGCACGTTCTTTAAGACATTGAAGTCAATATTATATTCCAGGCCGACTAGCACATAAGTGGAATAAATTCAAAGTACATGTTCTGCTCATCCGATCGATATGATCTTTAGATCAATATTACACCTCTCTGAAAGAGGAATCCAATAAAAATATTGGGATCGTCATTTGAGCAGCACAACCCGGAGTTTGGACCTAGTTGCCCAAATTTAACACCTATTCATGGAGATTAAATGTTTAGTGCAGAGGTGAATGTCTAGCAGTGGAATTGCAGAAGAGTGTAGTGAATTCCAGAGGAGAGTTAGCAGAAGGTACCTGAAGACTGAGGAGAAGTATAACTTGAGATCATTCAATCTAAGAGCAGAGTGAGAAAAAGACAAGATCATGGAAAAAAGGTCTTGTTAAGTGGTGAATTTTGATGAATACCGATGTGTATATGCAGGTAGCAACAGACAAGGGAATTATAGTAGCCATACAGTCAAAAGAAGAAGAAAGGGAGCAGAAGTGCAGAAGCCAGAGAAGAGCAAGAGAATGCTCAAAAAGGGTTCTAGAGGAAAGAGAACCAAGTGATCCCAGGAGATCAAGCATAAGAGGGAAGCTTGACAGGGGATTGTGTAGGAGTAATTGAGACTAGCTACAAGAGAGAGGCTTTAGTATAGCTCCCAAGTGGACATGGAAAAGTTCACAAGAGGAAAGGTGAAAATGACTCCAGATAGTCAGAGGAAAGGCTTAGAAGCAAGCCATAGAAAGAGGAAAGAGGATGCCAGAACATATGGCAGAAGGAAAGTAGGTGATGAAGAATTTGATAGAGAGATGGTTGAGCTAAGGGCACAACTCAATCATTTCGAACAACTGCTACAAAAGGAGATTAGAGAGAATCTTAAATATGGAGTGAATGTAAGGAAAAGAGTCAAGTGGCCTGTTATGAGGTTATTTGCCAAGAAATTGATGCAAAAGATGAAGATTTGGATGAAGAAGGAAAAGAAAACTAGTAGAAGTAAACATAGAGAAGAAGTTCGCCTTTGTGAACCTAAAGAAGGGTCAATCCTAGGAGAGGATGATGATGGAGTGCTTGGAGCACACAAAGAGGAGATGTCGATGACATCAAGTGAAGAAGGAAATTGTAATGTATTTCAAACTAATTGTTTGTATGAATGTGCAATTGCAGGTACTAAAGATCAAGCAAATGGAGATGAACAAATGAAAAAAATGGAAGGAGCAACAATCCAAGAAAAGGACTATGCTTATAAAGGACAACAAGAGGTAACTGATTTTGGAGTTGGATAGTTTCAAAGAGGATTGTTTTAGAAGAAGGAAGTTCAGCCTTGTGTCATGAAGACAACCTTGAAGAAGGTTACGAAAGAAATCAGATAAAAATTTCACAATTTTGTGAAAAGAAGATTAAGATGGGAGGTATAATTTGTTGGTTGTACATTTTCTTATTGAGTGTTTATCTAAATATTTCTGAAGAAATTGTTTGTATGACTGAGAACTATTGGAAACTGGCAAAGGAGGAGACAATGTATGCCTTGAAGATGTGCAATTATGGCAAAGGGAGAGTTGATAAGGAGAGTGCAACTCAAGACAATTCTGTCAATGGAAAAGAAACTGTAAAGAGTCAAAGACTAGGAAGCAGCCAATGACCCGAGGAAGAAGAGATATTGTTATCTCATGCAGCCAGGAAAAGAAAGAGACCAACTTATGAAGACAATCATGAAGAAGAATTTGTAGAAATTTCTCAAGGAAGGACAGAACAGAGCTATGCTTTGAAAGGTCATGAAGGGGTTTATGCAGAACCAAGAATTAATTGGGACATAAATCAGATTGCTGATTGTGATCAGAGAACTGCAGAAGATGGACAACAAGTACAAGAAGAAGCTCATGTAACAGAAAATTGCAGCCAAAAAGAAGAGAAATGTACAAAAGATGGAAGAAATCAGCCTTCCATGGAGCGGTTGAAAGGAGAATGGTCAAAGAAATCATATTCTTTGGAAGTTTCTGATGGAAAGTGGGAGAAAACTCTTGACATTCTCTCACAGTACAAGGTTGGAACATTGATGGCTGAATGGAAAAGATTGCTTCAGCGTGACAAGAATTGTAAATTTAGGTTTGAGGAAGGAAGAAATGTTTGGCAGATTGATAGAGATCAAAGGGATAGGCTTGAATTCAATTCGGATTTTAAATTTCTGAATTGGTTGCAGTAGGAATATCAGAATTTTGAAGATGTAATTGTGTATGATCATTGCCAGATGACCATGATGATCATGAAATATTTGATTTTTAATTTTGTTCAGGGTTTAGAGCAAAATTTAGTTGATTATTCGCATGAAGAGCAGTGTTTCCAACAGGATGGAATTTGGGATGAAGAAAGCAGAATTTTAACAACTCTTATGTAGGGTAGTGTTAAAGAGGATTGTAGAGAAAAATACATGGCATAATTTGAACAAAATTTGTTCACATGTCCAAAAGGAGGTGAAGACCAAATATTTGATGATGTAGAAGTTGACAGTGCAGATAATTATTTTGTGAATGCAAAGATCAATTGGCAAGATGAAGAAATTCAAGGGAAATTTTTCACAATTGAAAATCAGCATACAAGAGATTGGTTTTATGTTTTCATACCAAGCAAGCAGTCAAGCGGGTTCGAAGATGAAGGACTTCCACATAAAGCATTGGATGTGTGGATAATGGGAAAAGCAGAGGAATGGTATATTATAACTTCTGCCAATGAATTGTGGATTGATATACATCATGATCATAAAATAACCTCTTGGAGGCAACCCATGATGTTGATAGTGGAAGCACAAGATAAAACAATTGATAAAAGGCACACTGAGCAAGGTTTTAAATATTTTGAAACCTTGAGAGAGCAATTGGTTGAGTGTAAGATATCTTGTGAAGGGGTAAATTATTCAGTCCGAAGAGGCAGAAATCAACAACAAGCAGAGATTAAGAAGACAACATTGGAAACAAAATCTTTCAAGTGGATAATAGGGAACAAAAGCAACAACAAGCAGGTGATTGATACTGCAAGTAAGAACAAGATGACTGCACAAAGGCAATTTAAGAATTGGGATCCAGGAGGGTCCAAACTCCATGTTAAGATGCTCAGATTAAGAAGCTAATATTTTTGTTGGATTCCTCTTTCTGAGAGATGTAAAATCCATATAAAATATGTCTTAATCCGATGAGCAGAACTTATATTTTGAATTTATTATTTTTAATAAATTATATATGCAAGGTCGGCCAGTTTTGTAATGTAGGCTCGCATGCCCAACAGATGTGTCACACACCCTCATGATTGATATAAATACAGGAAAAGTTGAAGAGCATTTCATCATCAACACAACTCATCATCTTCTCTTCTCATCAAATATTACGAGCTACCTAAAGACAAGTTTCAGCCACACGTGTGAAGGACGAAGAGGACAAATTGTACGGCTGAGCTGAAGTACGGATTTTCTGCTGCTAGGGTTTCGCAGAAACTTTGACCAGCGTTGACTTTGGTCAACGCTTGGTCCAAACAAGATGAAAACTTGTGGAAGGTTCGATTTATGAAGGCCGTACTACCTGGCACAAAAATCGAGGTCAAAGGGTTGACCGTTTTGCTGCTGCGTTGACTTTTAGCTTGCTGCCACTGCGTTGACTTTTCAGGACAGCGTTGACTTTTGCAGAGTTGACTTGGGTTGACTCATCTACTGATTGGAGGGTTGTTGTGACACATGCTGGGCTGGCTGACCAAAGGAGACTTTGCTGGTTGAAGCATCCTGTTGACCGCCGAAACGAATACACACATTTTTCTTGTTTCTGATTTGTCTTCTGTAAGATCTACTTATATGTTCTATCTGCATTTTGCTTAACTACTTGTATGATTGCAGAAAGAAAAGTGAAATTGCTACTAGCATAGAACATCTACAAAACTTTACATGGTATCAGAGCTGAGGTGAAGACAAACTCAATCTATAGCAATCATCATTGGAGGAAATGGGTTCCACTAGTCTTGAATTCAAGGAGAATGACAAGCTGACTGGAAGTGATGACTTCCATCCCTGGAAGATGATATTAGATCTCAAATTAGAAGATCATGATCTCCTGGATCATGTGACAGGGAGGATTCAAGAACCTCCATCCAATGCCTCTGCTTCTGTTAGAAACAAGTATAAGAAGGGAGAAATCAAAGCAAAGCTGCTGATCAGGGAATCCATAAATAAGAGTCTGGTTGCCTACATATCTGAACTAGGCACATCCAAGGAGATGTATGACAAATTGATACTTATGTTTCAAGTAAGCAATGTGAACCAAGTGCTATTCCTCAAGAACAAGTTGAAGAATATGAAGAAGGGCCGAGATGAGTCTGTTCAAACTTTCTTTCTGAAGTTGACCGAAACCAGGAACAATCTGCTAGCTATTGGGGAGATAATAACTGATCGTGAGATGGTTCTCACCGCACTTGGAGAACTTCCATATGAATGGCAAGTATTCACAACTACTATTCTCAACAATAATACCATTCCTAACTTTGATGAGCTTCTGTCAAGATGTATGCAAGAAGAAACAAGGATGAAGGAATTTGATAATGAAAGAAATGCTGCCTATGGTGCTCATTCCCGAAAGAAGAACTCTGGTGGTTCTAAGGACAAAGAAGGACAAAGACTCAAGAGAAGAAGGGTAAATGTTTCACCTGCCATAGGCCTGGACACTATGCTAGAGAATGCCCCTTCAAGAAGGATTCTCCCGATAGTGACGATAACAACAACAACCGAAGAAATGGGAATCGAAGAAATGACAAATCAAAAGGAAAGAGGAAGGCTCACTTTGGTGGAAACAATCAACCTTCTAAGAGGTCCAGAAATACCAGGTATGAGGAGTCTAATGTTGTTGATAAAAGAAATGAGTATATTCTGGTATCTGCTCTCTCAGCTGCATCTCTGCCCGACACTATGGATGTTTGGCTAATTGATAGTGGTGCCTCAAGACACATCACCGGATTCAAGGAAGCACTTTCTGACATGGTTGAAAGGGATACTGATCTAGAAATTATCCTTGGGGATAATGCCACTTATCCTGTGAAAGGGACCGGGACTGTGACCCTCCACTTGTCCCAAGGACAAGTCCTCCGTTTGCAAGAGGTACTCTATGTACCCAAATTGAAGAAGAACCTTGTGTCTGTATCTGCCATGGAAGACAAAGGATTCAATGTAACTTTCTCTGATGGAAAGGTGCTCATGTGGAAGAAGAGCTTCAAGGAATCTATCTCAATTGGTTTTAGGGTTGGTACACTCTATCAGGTTGGAGGGAGTCCGTTGGGAGCTATGACTTGTGATACTATCCGACAAACCGAACTATGGCACCGAAGATTTGGACACCTTCATTACAAAGCCCTTCCGGAAGCAAGGAAGGTGGTGACAGGGATGCCTGATTTTGGAAATAATCATGAAGGTGTATGTAAGGGCTGTGCTGAAGGGAAACATACAAGGGGACCTTTTCCCCTCAAGTGTCACAAAGACATCTGATATATTGCAACTGGTCCATTCTGATCTTTCTGGTATGTTACCCGTAACATCCCTGGGGGGATGTTCTTACTATATGACATTTACTGATGACTTCTCTCGCAAAACCTGGATATACTTCTTGAAGAAGAAGGATGAGGCTTTCATGTGGTTCCGTACATTCAAAGCCTTGGTGGAAAATATGACCGGAAAGAAGATCAAGATTTTGAGGACTGGCAATGGCACTGAATATGAGTCAAATGAGTTCAAAGACTTTTGCAGAGAAGCTGGCATTAAGAGGGAGACTACCACTGCATATACTCCTGAGCAGAATGGTGTTGCTGAACGCAAGAATAGAACTATTGTGGAAGCTGCCCGTGCCATGTTATGTGACCAGGGTCTACCAAAGTTTCTGTGGGGAGAAGCTGCAAATACTGCTGTGTACATTCAAAACCGATGCCCTCATTCCGCTTTGGACTCCAAAACTCCCGAAGAGGTTTTCTCTGGTAAGAAACCTGATGTCTCACATTTTAGAATTTTTTGGATGTCCTGTCTATTTTCATGTGCCGAAAGAAAAGAGAAGTAAGCTGGATGCTACTGGGAAGAAAGGAATGTTTGTGGGCTACAGTGAGACTTCTAAGGCATATAGAGTCTATGTACCTGGTCAAAGGGAAGTAGAGATAAGCCATGATGTCACTTTTGATGAAGATGCTTCCCTGAAGAAAGTAGTAGATCTTCCAAGATCTGGAGAAAATCATGAAGAAAGGCTTGGAAATCTGGAAGAACCGCAGGATGAGACAATGCCTGATATTGAAGGACCAATGGACCCTATTGATCCATCTCCTTCACTGGGAAAGAGACCATCATGGCTCGGGGACACCCTCGAAGATGCTGAGGGTCATGCTGCCCCAAGGGGGACATTCCGAGAAAGCAAGAAGCCGTGTAGATACCAAGGGTATCTAGCTGCCATGAGTACTATTGTACAATCTGAACCTGGATCTTTTGAGGAAGCCATCAAGCATCAAGTCTGGAAGGATACTATGCATGAAGAATATGAGTCTATTATGAAGAATGATGTCTGGGATGTGGTCCCGAGACCGAAGGACAAATCCGTTGTCACCGCTAACTATGACGATATATTTGCACCTGTGGCATGATATACCACCATCCGATCCATCATAGCCCTTGCTGCTACGCAAGGATGGAGTCTTCATCAGATGGATGTCAAGACCGCTTTTCTGCATGGTGCAATAAAGGAAGAGGTGTATGTAGAACAACCTCTAGGATTTGAAGTTCAAGATCGAGACACTTATGTCTGCAGGTTGAAGAAAGCCCTCTATGGGTTAAAGCAAGCACCCAGAGCTTGGTATGAGAGGATGGATAGTTACTTGATGAAGCTGGGCTTCACTCGAAGCAATGCTGATCCAAACCTTTACTTCAAGGTTGTGGAAGGAAAGCCTCTCATTCTAGTGTTGTATGTAGACGACCTCTTCCTGACAGGTGATGACCCTCTCATTCATCAATGTAAGAGGGAGCTTGCTGCTGAGTTCGAGATGAAAGACCTAGGACTGATGCACGATTTCCTAGGCCTGGAGGTCTGGCAGAGACCTGGAGAGATTTTCCTTTCTCAAGGAAAATATATTGTGAAGCTTCTGGAAAGATTTGGAATGGTGGACTGTAAGTCCGTGTCGACACCAATGGAACTCAACTTTAAAAAGTTGAGTGGCAGCGCTACTGTGCCTATCTTGGCCAATCCTACTGAGTATCGTCAACTCATAGGAGCTTTGATGTTCTTAGTGAACACACGTCCGGACATATGTTTTGCAGTGAACACTTTGAGTCAACAGATGGTTGAGCCTCATCATTTTCACTGGGTTGGTGCCAAAAATCTTTTGAGATATCTTCGGGGCACGATAAACCATGGGCTGAGATACACTGCCGGGAGTGTGATACTCGTGTTTCATTGCGAGCCGATTGAAGTTTGACGTGTATTTGGTCATAAGAGCACACATACGGATCTTTCGCTTCAATCTTGGATTTCGCCGATCTCATGGATGAGCGAGGAGGCAATCGGTAACTGAGCACACGGAGGCGAATACATTCTTGCTAGTATGGCTGTTGTGAAAGCAGTTTGATTGAGAAGCTGCTGGTAATTTTTGGACATGTGCTAGTACCACCTGTGATACTGTTATAACCAGAGTGGGATTCGTATGACTGAGAATCCTGTGTACCATGACCGATCCAAGCATATTGATATCGGTACCACTTTATCCGGGATATGGTACAGCGAGGCGCCGTAAGGCTCGATCATATAGGAACTGATGAGCAGGTCGCGGATATTCTCACTAAGCCCCTGGGGAAGGTCAAGTTCCTAACCTTCCGTGAGGGTCTTGGTGTCGTGGAAAGACCCTATGATGTGGGTCCTGTTGGACGATGAGCTCTGGGAGCTCTGGGGGGCTTTGGGGAGAGCTTCTTGGAGCTATGGGCAACCACAAGGCTAGGCTTGCCAACCTTGGTGGTGTGCTTGCACCCCACCGTTGTGATTTTGAGTTGGTTCACCTCTCATTTTCTGTGCCCCGTATGCATCCTACCCATTGAGTTCAGGGCTCATGGGAAGTACCTCTCATTTGGCCAATGAGGTGTGGAAAAGTTAGAGACTATTAGCAAAGACTGATGGACGCATCAGAGATTGCCGTACTCTCTATCTAGGATGGCACTGTCCAACCACTTGATCTGGGATCAAGATTTGTGAGGTCTGGGACCTCTGGACTGACTATGTCAGTCGGGGGATGATGTCTTTGTGACTGACCCACTTCTGTTCTGAAATAAAGAAGCCAGCAAAGCAAGTTTCGGCGGGATGACGCACGATGTTGATTGCACTGATAGATGGAGTTCTCCCTAGTTGAGAGGGAGTGTTAAATTTGGACAACTAGGTCCAAACTCCATATTAAGATGCTCAGATTAAGAGGCTAATATTTTTGTTGGATTCCTCTTTCTGAGAGGTGTAAAATCCATATAAAATATGTCTTAATCCGATAAGCAGAACTTATATTTTGAATTTATTATTTTTAATAAATTATATGTGCAAGGTCGGCCAGTTTTGTAATGTAGGCTCGCATGCCCAACAGATGTGTCACACACCCTCATGATTGATATAAATACAGGAAAAGTTGAAGAGCATTTCATCATCAACACATCTCATCATCTTCTCTTCTCATCAAATAACGATACGAGCTACCCTAAAGACAAGTTTCGACCCTGCGTGTGAAGGACGAAGAGACAAAGCATGCAGGCACGAAGGCACCGGAAATGCGGTTCTTCTTTGGGGTTTTAAGAGCTTAGACCGAGCGTTGACTTGGGTCAACGCTTGGTCCAAACAAGCTGAAAACTTGTGGAAGGTTCGATTTATGAAGGCCGTACTACCTGGCACAAAAATCGAGGTCAACGGGTTGACCGTTTTGCTGCTGCGTTGACTTTTAGCTTGCTGCCCCTGCGTTGACTTTTTCAGGACAGCGTTGACTTTTGTAGAGTTGACTTGGGTTGACTCATCTGCTGATTGGAGGGCTGTTGTGACACATACTGGGATGGCTGACCAAGGAGACTTTGCTGGTTGAAGCATCCTGTTGACCGCCGAAACGAACACACACATTTTTCCTGTTTTTGATTTGTCTTCTGTAAGATCTACTTATATGTTCTATCTGCATTTTGCTTACCTACTTGTATGATTGCTGAAAGAAAAGTGAAATTGCTACTAGCATAGAACATCTACAAATCTTTACACCACGCAACCAAAATCGGGACTTCCGATTTAGTGCCAACCCTAAAGCTAATAGCTAGTAAAGGAGTTCCCATGGGACTAAGATACAAGGCTAACCACCAAATTGGGCAGAGGAGAGAAGAGTATAGACCTAGCCCACCCTTTCTGCCGAATCCCCCCACCAATGCATGCCCAAAAGTGTTCATGAAGTAAGAAAAATTACTCAACTATACCAATGAAAAGCCATACCTTCAAGGTCGGGAGGCCCACCTTCAAACACACGATCGTAACAGATGGGCGAGGGACCAGATGGTTGGCTTAGGTGGCGGAGATAGTGGCACAATGAGCTATCTGGTGGCTACAAGTTGTTGCTGGCTGCCAACTGAGGACCATCTAGGAGAAAAATTTTCACCTATGGATATCACCCACAAAGTGGTGGGTAACAAGCATGAAACCCCATGCTGTATAAAATGATAATAATGATTTTCTTTTTCTTTTGCATCAAATGTATAAAATCAAGAGTACATAAGATATTATGAAGATTGAACCTAGTTACACATTTCAATGCTTCCTCTTAACTAGGGAGGTATTCATAATACTTGATGGTACGTGGACATTCTCGTACTGAAGATTTCTCATAAGAAGAGTTGGATTGGTAAGCCATCTCAGAAGCTATCTTTTCAGCTTATGTTAGCTCATCTCATCATAGCAACGAACATTGTCATATAACAAGGCCTTGAATAACAACTCTATCTCTCCACTAGATTAGAGCACAAATCTAGGGAGACGATGATGTATAGACACCTTCGTCATTGTTTCTCAAGGCACATACCCCATCCGGATGTTCACAAGGTATGTCCTTTTAGGACCATTCCCCTTTTGGAATTACACATCCTCAAGGAATCTTCTCTTCGACTACTCTTGCCTATTGGATGCCCTACTTCATCATAGTATCGGTTCCCGAGACTGCTTCTATCCTCAAGAAGTATCGATCTCAGATTCTTACCCAATCCTACATTCTTTCTTCATGATGTGAAGACAATAATAATGTGTCTATCTCTCCCTCTTAACTAAGGAGGATCAACTCATTCTTTTACATGAAAGGAATATACCCAAGCTCCCTCTTAACTAGGGACTTGTTCCCAATAACAACTATCTATTCTTCTGTGGATATCATGGTACTATCAACTGCTTGTAGGGCTCCTTCTTCTGCATCATCATGTCATGAATAAACTTCAACTTTTACATCATGGAGCCATCTTCTTTCATAACTTATTCGTAGGGCTTCGACCATCTTCTACATCACTTTTCCTTTTTCTTTTCAACGAAACATAGTGTTGAACCAAGTAATGCTAGTCATGCCATCCTTCTTTTCTTTGGAAAGTGGTTTCTTTGTCATCATCTGGTTATTCTTCATACTGCTACCTCTTCCAGGTCATGTTCCTTTCAGAATCATCCATCGAAATTTTTTGATTGTAGGTGAATTTCTACAACCTTCTGCCGGTAGTTCTTTTCCAGTCCAACCAGATGCTTGTTTTCAAAAATCAAAAGTGAACTTTAAAAGTATAATTACCTCTTTATGATGACCCTTTTTGTTATCTGCTTCTGCAACATCAAGGAGTAGAATCCCCTTTTCCGTTAGAGCCTCGACTCTTTCTAAATCATAAGATCTAGTATTTCTGGCTTGCAGGTTGCTGGAATTCTCTAGTGTTATATGGCAGCCCCGAGGGTTGATCCTTGACCTCTCCTACAACAGTCCAAGGATATACCAATTCACCATGCTTATTAGAGTCTTCATAGCTTCTTCATGGGGGTGTCATAGCTAATCCTTCTAATTGTTATCGGATGTTGATTAATCATCTCATCTAACTAGATATAGATAGTAGATACATCTTTACGAACTCTCCTTTCAACTTCTTTACATACTGCTTTCTAGGGATCTCTATACATAGCTCCTTCCGCATAGGAACAATTGTTGTCCATCTCCTTATACTCTTCATGAGGTCATATAATGTTGATTTTATCACGTCATTATGTAGAAGAGTTCAAGGCATATGGTATTTTATGCTTTCATGTATCATCCATAAGGAATAATTCCTTCTTCAATCATGCTCATGAGATAGAACATTTCAATCATTCTATCTGCAACAAAGTGAAGACATGACTTTGTCTATCTATCAAAAAGTTATCAAATGTATGCATACCTCGTTTCTACATATGGTCATTTAGACTTCTTTCAACAACTTTCTTTCCCTTGCTTTAAGATGAAATACTTCAATCAAATGATAAATCATCATGTTGCACTTCCTGTCATCATTCCTTTATTATTCTAAACTATGGATCCCACACTAGGTGGAATGTAGACTATATATGTAACACTTGCTTTTTCCATGTAGAGGTAAACCTTTTTCAACAAAGATTCTGGGATCTTGATGATCCTTTTTTGTGAATGCTTTATTCCAATGATGATGAGGTTTGATGAGCTCTTATCTTCCAATCTTGATAGATGACTTTCTTCAACCATGTAAATTGCTACTTCTGCTATCCCTTTATGCTTCTAATGATGATGTCATCTCAAAACTGCTACAATGCATCCTACCATAACTGTAATGCTTTCTATTATGGCTATTGTCTTAAAAATGAACTTAATGTATGAGATACCTTTAATAATAGAGGTCTTTCACTTCTTCCTTCTTTGTTTCTTCTCTTCTTGTTCTTCTACTTCTTCGGTCACATGGGCTTCACTTCTTTCTTTCCTTTTCTTTTTGCCCTTCTTGAGTTTAGGACAATTCCTCTTGTAATGCCCATATTCATTACATTCATAACACTAAATCTTACACATGTCAATTTTCTTTTGGAATTACTTTCGAGGCTCAAATTTTCCAAACCCTCCTTTATTCCTTGACGTAGATGCAAATGCTTGAGTTGGCTCATTCGATTCAACACCATCCTTTGCTTTTAATCATGTTTCCTCAATCTTGCATAGAGCCCATAGGTCGTTGAATGGTGTAGCTTCCTTCTCTGCATAGATGCTAGATACAAAGTTGCCCCATTCATTCGGTAGCGCATTGAGTACACAAGTGGTCATCTCTGGATCAGACATTGTTTCTCCTAGATCTTGTTGTTGATCTTTAATTTGTGATATCTTCATGAGATATGAAGCTACCCCCTCTTCCTTTATTACTTTCATTTTGTATAATTTAGTTCTCAAGGATATTATTTCCCTTCTTCCTCTTATATTCAACCCTTATGTCCTTTTTCAATTGAGTCATCTTTGAGCCGCCTTTCCTTGTCACCTTAGCTTTCATACCATGTTGAGAAATATAGGGCAGCTAGAATAGATGTGATTTTTCTTTACTTTGATAACTACTTGTGATGTTCTTTACTTCAAAGTGTAGTATTTATAATTAGCTTCTTCTTCTTTTGATTATTATAGTATTCTTATCATTAAACAACTACTAAAACATGAAGATCAATAGAACAAATGGGCATAAGATGTAGGCTGCTAGCCAGGGCCAAAACCTCTCTTAGAGAGGAAAACCCACACAAAATTCTTCTCTTCTTATAGATCTTCAAATGACGAATTCCAAGACCCTTAGACCCAGGACAAAGACCCTTCCAAGACCAAGTCAACCTTCTTTCTTGATGAGATTTCCTTCTCGAAGTCAAAACAAGTCAAACAACTTCCAGCAATAAATTTTGGTCCTCCAACAACTGCTGCAACTTCGCATGTGTGGGATAGAGACTATTTTAGGTTTCTTCCTTGCTTCGCTAGCTTGCTTCTTCTTCCTTAGTCAAATGGATGATATGTCTTGCTTTCTTTGATCAAAGATTTTAGTCTTCTTTGGAGATCTATAATTTCTTCCTTGTAGCTTGAAAAACCCTAGCTGCAACTCTCACGTGTGAGGCAATACAGACAAAAATTAGGTTTGTAGACTTGTTCTTCGTTCTTCGTTCTTCTTATATTCTCCTTCTTCTTCGTTCTCTTTCCTTACTACTTGTGTTTTAATGAACTTACTTTATTGATAATCTAAATGAGGACTAGCGTGCTCTTATATATAGCTATTCTAGGAGTGCGAATTCCCCTTTATGAGGTCGCCTTCTTCTTTGCAAGACGACTTGGTCTTGGAGGGATATTTTGACACATTTTTGACTAAAAAAATAAATCTTTTGACTTGTTACAGGATGCCCAATAGGGTCCATTACATATGACAATGACTCTTTTGACTCTATACAAAGATGACAAATCTATGTTGCATGAAACTTTAAGGAACCTGATGTTTCAGGACGTACCCGTACCCAAACCTTGAAACTCAATCGAAACTCGACCATCATGTAATAATATAGACTTGGTTTTCCTTCTAAATTGTCATCTATGGGTCTTATTCCCTTTTTTCTTGCAAGATAATGTGTTTTTCACTTATTGATCAATTTTTTTTTATATATATAAACATATATGATCTTTTAGTCGACGTTTCGGCTGACGTTTACATTTTTGGGAGGTGATGTTTCTAAACGTACACGTTTCAGAAACTCGGAACGTTTCGGCGCTTCGTGCAACTTAGTGACAAATCCTAGAAGCACACAATGGGTGCTTTGACCTAAAACAAATTGACTTTGAGCATGAAACTCCATGCTTTATAAAATGATAATAATAATTTTTCTTGGTTTTCCTTCTAAATTTTCATCTATGGGTCTTATTCCCTTTTTCCTTGCAAGATAATGTGTTTTTCACTTATTGATCAATTTATTTTTATATATATAAACATATATGATGTTTTAGTCAAAGTTTCGACTGACATTTGCATTTTTGGAAGGTGATGTTTCTAAACATACACGTTTCAGAAACTTGGAATGTTTCGGCGCTTCATGCAACTTAGTGAAAAATCCTAGAAGCACACAATGGGTGCTTTGACCTAAAACAAATTGACTTTGAGCATGAAACTCCATGCTTTAGAAAATGATAATAATAATTTTCTCTCTTTTACATCAAATATATAAAATCAAGAGTGCATAAGATATTATGAAGACTGAACCTAGTTACACATTTCAACATTTCCTTTTAGGAAACCTTAGGTATAGGATTATACCTTGTAGTTGAATAACCATTCCTCCTAGGTCTCGGTCTCCTCATACACCTTACTTGGAGAGCCATTAAGCTTCTTTTGAAGCATTGAGCCATTAGTTGAGTCTATCCTTTGAATGGGCCTTGGAAATCACACCATACATTGCCATTGATCCTATCATTTTAGTGATTTCCCCTTATACCTAGACTCCTTCCATCGATGAAAGTCCGTAAAGAGCAAGGGACATTGACTGAGGTGGTAGTGGGTCTTTGTCCCATTGTTGTCATTTGGTCTAGTAGTTATCCCTTAGGCCCCCCTCCTTGGAACCCTGCTAGTTTGTGTGGTAACAGGGTCATTGTGCTTGACTGAGAAACCATTACTTATGGTTGGAGAATTTGGCTTGATGAACGATATTGATTGATCCCATGGTTAGTTGGGTTCTGACCTTGATGCCATGGGTTTTGGCTTGTGGGATGACTTTGATGCTATGTATCTTTCCTTATGATGAGACTTGTACATCTGACTTTGTGATCTCTCCCTTAGGTCATTAGTGAGAGACCAATGGATTGGTCGGGGAGATTGATCTTGAGAGAGAATGAAAAGTACCTCCCTAGCTAAGAGGGAGTGTTGGAAACTGGTAGCTTCAGTCGGTATTTTCATGGTCAAAATTGAAGGAGAAATTATGTATTTTTCAACTGTCCAAGTCAGCCTCAAATGGACAGGTTGGCCCCACCATTTGAAGGGGTTTGACCCAAGGTCAAGACTCAAAACCCACCTCTTGACTCACACATATATTGGCATTTGTTGACCTCATTTGGTATCACACAGTCACTCATCCATTCGACCAATCAAGGATATCTGTTCACTTGTGCAAAGAAGAAAAGGGAGGATTTTATCTCTGCATTGACCAGCTCACTTGACTTCTGTTGACCAGCATTGAATTGACTTGTTTCTCTGCTATTTGATCGAATTGTTGACTGAGGATTGAAGGTCAGATTCTCTGTGGTTCGTTGACTGTTTGCTGACCGATGATCTGCTTCTGTTCTGGGCCGTTGACCAAGAGTTGACTGCAGGTCAACTACTGAAGTTTGAACAAAGTTGACTATGGAAATTGGAAATTCAGTCCTCTTGTGCAGACTTTCACTGTGAAGAAACATTGACTTTTTCTCTATCATTTGACTGGTTTTGGCTTTGAAATTATTGGAGTCAAAGGTTGGCATTTTGACTGCAATATTCTGATGTACAATTGATGAATTGAATTCTCTCTCACAAGGAATGATTACTGGGTTTTCCCCATTGTGGGGTTTTGTCCCAAAAAATTTTGGTGTCTCTTGCTTTGTTCTTTTCTGTGATCTCTATTGCTCTACTGAAGTTAATGGTTGAAATTCTCAAGTATAACTGCTTAATTATTGGAGTGCTTTAAAGAAGTCAAATTGCATCATTGGGAGTAGTTATCAGTTTGAAAATTGCTTGTCTTGTTTGCTACTAGAAAATCAACATCCTCAAAATTTTAGTGCATGACACCTTCCTCCAAATACCACATCAAGAGGTGTGCCTCCCTAGCACTGAATCGAAGGTGAACATAAGCCACTAAGCCCTCCAAATATAGCACAACCAAAATACAGCTAAGGGGCTAGAGAACCACAAGCCCTCTACATCACATGTAGTGCTCCCCTAGCTATGTGAAAACACTTTCAGAGCAACCAAAAGCCAACAGATAGGTGCTCTGCATTATGCCAACTAACAAAGAAGTTAAGATAAGATAAGAAAATGCCTAAGGAAAATGCCTTGTCTTATTTCAGAAAATAGCACGAGATCACTCCATAATTAAGACAAGATCAGCACCCAAGATAAGAGTATTGACTGCCTCAGCATCAGTGCCTTCAGCTGCTACAAATACAACAAAGGATGAACACTAAATAAAATAAGATAAGATAATTATATTAACGTTCGACGAATGATCACAGAAGTAGATCAATGAGACTGAAGAGTACAACCAGTTCAATACAATGTGGGATTGTAACTCCTAGAAAATGTTCAAAATAATATAAAGAAAGAAACCTACAGAAGTATAATAAAACTGTGACCAAGATATAGTGATACAAAACACTAAGTGAGTTTTTCCATGACCAGAAAGTAGACAACTCAAGAACCTGTCAAAAGAGAGAGAGAGAGAGAGATCAAATGATGAGGTTGATGATGTCAAGGTCTCCTGAGTCTGATGGTGGAGGGTGAGGGGGGTGAACAGTGCACTGGCTCGCTGTCAGAGTCCTCTGGAACCATCAGGGGGTCTGGCAAATAAGTGTGCCTTTCTTTGTTCCAATTCTAGACCCAACAAATGCACTCAATGCTGTTGATTATTCTGTCAACCTGGTTGCTCAAGTTGCTAGAAAACTTACCCTCCAGCTACTGAAGATATCATTAATAAGCACCATCCTTTGTCCACTGAACAAAGCACAAGAGCAGAAATTAACAGGTTGGAAGTTTCCTTTACAAATGGCCCCACTTTCAAGGAAAACCTCTTTGAATCAGAATCCCTACTATGATGAAAATATGGTGTACTATAGCACTTCTCTGATCTGGTTCAAGGCAAGTATAGGTACCAGCTGATCTTCTTCTATCTTAAACTCTTTTTTTAACAGGTTTCGAAAGGGTGCAAACAAAGCCCTAATACAATCTTGATGCCTTATTGAGGATCCTTAAATTTGGTTCTGAGTTCTTTCAACGTTGAAGTCTTGATAAAGAAGTGTGATCCAGTGGAAGTGAAACTTACTTGCAGGAACTGGTTACAAGTTAGAGGTGGCCGTTGTCGAAGAAGATCTTTTGACTTGTTTGGTTTTTAGGTGTGCCTGGAACTGCATAAATAAACCTTACACATGAAATCTATTCCAAGCTTATTGATTATATGATGAATATGTAGAATATCAGTCTTCATACTTGCCCATTATTGACATAAAATTTAGTGGGTTGCAGTCATCAACTGCAATATTTCTTTGTAACTTTTTTGCTCACATTTCAGATGAAGGTAAGACATTCTTTTTGATATTTGTTGTATTAATGTATCATTATAGTTAGCTGCATATGCTTATATGACCAAATGAGTTCTTATTTTTACAAGCTTCGAGGAATTATTGATGTCAATACGTACTGTTATATGGTAATTCCAAAAGAAGACTAAAAAAGAATGCACTTAGCAATATATTGGCTGGTAATTGTATAATGTTTGTTCTCAGTTGGCCAAAGAATAACTTGATCATGATGGTAATCACAGGAAGGGAAGGCACTTAAGCTCTTAGCTACAGCTGCTCGCCTTGACATAGAGGACTTCTTACACAAGCAAGTATATTTGGAGGTATAATTTTCTGTCGTGATTTGATACATAACCCTTGAGATTTTGTGCATATAAACAAAAACATTTGAATGTGTCATCTTTTAAAGTTCTATTTTCAAGGTAGCTTGTTAAAATATTTTGTGAAGTTTAATACAAACTAAGCTTGATACTTGTCCTATTTTGACCTTTTGTTGGGGGTCAACATATAAGATAAAGAATCTTCAAATGGCATCTTTCCCTAATGATGTATTATAACCACATACTGACTTCTATTATTGTCATAAAGAGTGTCTTGAATCAAGACTCCTTACCAAGCCTGGTTAAGGAGGAAACCAAAGGTAATCAATTTCACAATTTTTGGGTGTTTGGCCTATGCGCATCTTCTAGATACAAAGAGACATAAATTGGAAGATAAAAGTAGGAAATGTGTATTTATTGTGAAAATTTCTGAATTTACTAAATAGAAATCCTACAATAGTAATCTGATTTACTTCTCCTACTTGTTTTATTAACTTAACAAGTTATTTTTTTGAATAATACAAGAAAAACATCGAAGTAAATACACTGCTGCCTGCACAAATATACAGATCAAGTATTGAAGAATTAAGCACATTCGACAAAAGACACACAAGATTTTTCGGACAAATGTCCCTGGAAAAACCCGATGCAAGAAAACCGGTGCAACAACTCTTGAGGGTTTTTATTATTATGCAGATTTTTGAATACAAACTAGGGTACCAGTAGTGGTTTGCCCAATCGAGAAAATCCCGACAAAAGTACCTCCATCTCCAGAGACAGATATTATGGCTGATTCAACTGAGAATGAGAAACCCAGAGGTGCCTACGCAATCACTGCGTCACCCTCCAGTGTGGTTTCGTCACTCTGTCTGATCTGCTAAATACGAGTCTAGTCTGGCCCACTGAAACCTCAACACAGCTCTCTGAGTGACTTGCGTCACCCTCTTCCGGCTCTGCGTCCCTCTGCGTGAGCCCTTCTGGCTCTGCATCACCACTCCTGGGCTTACGCTGCCTCTGCGTCACCTCTCCTGGGCCTGCGTTTATCTGTGGGACAGATCCGCCTCTCTACTAATGTATTCTCGACCTTGGACTCAGAAATCCCACTGCCGAACTGCCCCTTGCTGCATTGCAAGCTCACTCCGAAATTCTCAGCAAACCGTGCTCCAGAATTTCGACTTAGCTCAAGTGCTGCCACTCTATGTGTGTTTTCCAACTGACTCTAAGCCTTCCTTTAATACTATTCCTGTTGAAAATTCAACGACCGTGATCTAATCTCTAATCAACGACTAAGATTAGAAAAGACTTGATCCTTGTCACTTAGAACATTCTCACCCACATGTCTAAATTAATTCACTTTAATTATTTAATTTCCTTAAGTTAGACTTAGGGTCTCTAGTAAAATAATTAATTATTTGAATAACTTAGGCTCTGGGTGGAATTTCTCCAAATGATTTTTGGGTCTTGGAGATCTCTGTGTTCTGGCCCCTCCACAAAGTTTCGGAGCTAGAGCACATCTGATGCTACCCAAAAATCAACACTCCCTTTTAGCAGGGAATGTGCTCTAGCAACACTTCAACTTGAAGCATCATCCTGATCCACGACATCGGTCCTCTGTGCTGTTGATACTTGGCCTGCTGCCCCTCATCCACCGCGCTGTTGCCTTTTATACTGTTGCCCATGACTCTGCCGCAGTCACTGCCTCATCTGCACTGCAACTCCCTCTCAAATGTTGCATTATGTTGCTCATAACACTGCCACTGCTAACTGCTGCACTGCAACTCAGTTGTTGAGAGTAAGCAACTGAAGGACATCACCCAAAATTCTGACAGACGAGCCAGTCTAGCTGCATCTCGATCCGAAACACCCTCTGCTGCTAATCTGCGTTGTCCCTCTGGTGCCTCTGCGCTGTTGCTGCTCTGCACTGCCTCTACGCTGCTGCTGCCTCTGCTGTACGCTGCTCCAGTCTTCAGTGTCTTAGCACTGCCAATGTGCCTCCACAATCCTTTGCACCAACTAACTCTAGTCATCTTGCTACTCTCATTAAGGGCTCCCATAGCTCGTATGTGATCCAAGAGTTTGGCCACTTCAAGGATCTTGCCCTTGCCACCATCTGTAGCTCAATCTATAGATCTATGCCGCCCCACCTCTTCTCTCAAGGTACATGAGCACTCATAGCTACATCATTATCACTCCCATCATCACCCTTAGCTGCTGCAACCTTTGAATCCGAGTCTTCCTTTCCCTTCTTCTTTTGAGGACAAGTAGTGGCGAAATGTACCAGTTCACCACATCTGAAGCACTTGACCTTTGAGAGGTCTCTCTTCTTCTTCCCTCGTTGCCATTGTTGTCCCTTAGATGCGAGAGCCGCATCTTCCTCCTCCTCCTCCTTCTTGATATTGATTTTGCTTCTGGTGTTGCCCGCCTGGGTCATCCTCCGGATCTTTTCTTGTCGAAGAGCTACCCACATGTCTTCCCAATTTGGAAGTGTTTTTCTGCCCAAAATGCCTTGGACAAAGGTCTCCCACTCTTCAGACACTGCAATGAGGGCAGTCCTGACCAATAGACCCTCATCAGGAGTGGCCCCCATAGTAGCCAGCTCATCACGAATCACCTTCAATCTAATGAGGAAGGGGTCGATTTCCTCTCCTTTATGCATCTGAAATAGTTGAAGTTGATATTCCAGAAGCATTCTCCTTTGGACAGAAGTCCCTTGATACATTGAGGTCAACGTCGTCCACATCTCATTTGCTGTGTTCTTTTCAACAATGTGTGGGACCACGTGATCCTTGACCCCGTAAATATCAAGCGCTTGGCCCTTGCTTGTGCTTCCTCACACTTCTTCAACGAATCAACATCAACAAGAACAAGGCAAACTTTCTCGGCGTGATTTTTGATGCAATACTCATCTAGAACTGACAGGATTCTGGCTTTCTAGACGATGAAATTGGATACTCCATCCAACCTATCCTGATCCCTCAATCCATGTGCGGTCATGTCTGCTCAAAAGATGTCGAAGTTAAAAAACTCCTCTCCCTACTTCTGCGGCTACCCTCAACAGAAGACACAGATTTGGGTTTCTTGGCGTTAGAAACCCTCTAGAGAATATGCTCCCTCTGACAAGTGATTTCCCTCCCGGAAATCCTCCACCAACTGCTGTCGAATCAACCCTCTCCAATCACTCCACTGATCAAATATCAGACTTCTTGGCGGGAAACCGGTGCAACAACTCTTGAGGGATTTTATTTTTATGCAGATTTCTAATTACAAACTAGGGTACCAGTAGTGGTTTACCCAACAGAGAAAAATCCTAGCAGAAGTACCTCTATCTCTGGAGACAGATATTATGGCTGATTCAACTGAGAATGAGAAACCCCACAGGGGCCTACGCAATCACTACGTCACCCTTCAGTGTCGCTGTGTCGCTCTGTTTGATCTGTTGAATACGAGCCCGTTCTGGCCCACTGAAACCTCATCGCAACTCTCTGAGTGTGTGCGTCACCCTCTTCCAGCTCTGCATCCCTCTGCTTGAGCCCTTCTGGCTCTGTGTCACCTTGATGGGCTTACGCTGCCTCTGTTACACCCCTCTTGGGCCTGCACTGCTCTGTGGTATGGATGTACCTCTTTGCTATTGTATTTCAGCCTTGGACTCAGAAATTCCACTGCCGAACTGCCCCTTGCTGCACTGCAAACTCACTGCAAAATTCTTAGCAAACCACCCCCTAGAATTTCGACTTAGCTCAAGTGCTACCACTCTATGTGCGTTCTCCAACTGACCCCAAGCTTTCCTTTAATACTTTTCCTGTTGAACATTCAATGGCCGTGATCTAATCTCTAATCAATGGCTAAGATTAGAAAAGACTTGATCCTCGTCACTTAGAACATTCTCACCCACATGTCTAAATTAATTCACTTTAATTATTTAATTTCCTAAGTTAGACTTAGGGTCTCAATTAAAATAATGAATTATTTGAATAACCTAGGCTCCGGGTAGAATTTCTCCAAACGATTTCTGGGTCTTGGAGATCTCATGTGTTCTAGCCCCTCCACAAAGTTTTAGAGGTAGAGCACATCTGATGCTACCCAAAAATCAACATTTATTGGGTATAGAGTGTTGATTTACTAAGTCACCTGATACGGGGATACGGGGATACAAGGATTCGAGAATCGGGTTCGGGATACGGTGACCCTCGGAACAAGACACTTCCGGGATACGATACGTTATATATTATTTTATTAAAAAAATATATATATTAATATATTAAAAATTAGATATTTTTTACACAAATTCATACAAATTCATTGATTCAAACATAGATTTAAGATCTTAGATACTCATACATGATACGTTGAAATTTGATACATTGATACATCATACAATTGTCAAATTTACTTAGAAAGACAAGATAGTATCTTACTACAATATCCGATTTCTTAGGTTCATCCCTATCAATTCCGATCACATATAAGATAGACAAAATATTGACAACTTGCCTACTGTCCTCGTCAAAAACAATATTAGCAACAAACATAATCATGTGAATTTGATTAATGCATCAAAATTTCATGCACAAAAAATCTAAAAAATATTGCTAATGGAATGGTTTGTTACAGACATTGTTCAAAGAAATCTCAGCTAGAACCAAAAAAGTACAGATAAATCAGTTACTTCCAATTAAAGCTACTCGCCCGCTTGCCTGTTCGTTCCAGGGAACCACTAACCTCTCTAGTACCATAAAAGGAAGTACCATGAGGAAGCTACATAAGTAATATGTCAGATAGAGATATATTAGCTTAAATTGGAAGGGTACAACTGCCCAAAAAGGATTCAAAAACATTAGCAAGATTGGCATTCAGTACAACAAAACAAATTCTATCTTGTTTATAAGAAGCCTGTTTGTATATTATATTATTATGTAAACAATTTCGCAGATTAGGAGATGGTCTCAAACCTCAATGGTAACAACTTGTTGTCCTTGCAGGCATTCACAAAATGGAATGTACTCCGGCACCTTGTGCATAGAAATACCCAAGCAATGTATGATGTTGATAATCATGCCAAATAATGAGCGGAATCAGTGTTTTATAAGGAAAAATCACACTTTTTTGAGACAGCGAATCTGGCTGTACAAGATACGGCCATATCCGTACAGGGTACGGTCGAGATTCGCCATACCCTGTACAGGTACGGCCGTATCCTGTGAATCAGGTACGAATCTTGGCGAATCGTATCGGATTCGCTGAATTCGGGATTCGAAGCCCCTGGGGGACGAATCTGTTTTCTTAGTTGATTTGTGGTAGCATCGAATGTGCTCTAAGTCTCCAACTTTGTGGAGAGGCTTAGGCACATGCATTACAGATAACCCATAAATTATTATGGGAAATTCCTCCCAAAAACAATTTTATAAGAAAAATTATTTATTTTTAATAAGGACCCTAGGTCTAACTTAGGAAATTAAAATAATTAATGAGTATTAATGTACACTTTGGGTGAAATATTTAGAACAAGAAGATCAAGTCTAATATAATCTTAGCAGTTGATTGGAGATCTAATCTCGGCCGTTGAAGTCTCAACGTGTAATTTTTTGTAGATGTTCTATGCCTGATGCAACTTTACTTTTTATCCCCAATATCAAACAACAATCACATAAACAATAAAGTAAAATGCTGATAGAACATACCAGTAGATCGACAAAAGACAAGCCAAAAATATGTGTTGTTGCGTTACGGCGGTAAACATGATGATTCAACTAGCAAAGTCTCAATATGGTTAGCAACCCAGGAGTGTCACACAACCCTCTAGGACAACAATATCAGTCAACCTAAAGTCAACGAAAGTCAACGCTGTCACAGTCAACGGTCAACACAAAACAATAGCAGCAAAAAGTAAATGCAGCCCAGTCAAAGTCAACGTCCAACCTTGATTTTCGTGCCAATAAATGTAGATTACAGAAATCAGAATTCTGGGACAGATTTGGGTCAGTTTGACCATGCGTTGACCAAAGTCAACGCTGGTCAACTCTGCGCTGAAAACCCTAGGTCGAAAATAGAAATTCTCCTTGCTGCAATTTCCCGCGTGTGGTTGAAGAAGAGACTCCAATAGATGATCGAACCAATCAGATGAGGAGAGAGAATGTGATGTGATGGATGAGTGAAAATGACCTCCAATGTTGACCTATTTATATCCATCAATGAGGGTGTGTGACACAACTGCTGGGGTTTCAAGCCTACATTTCATTTCAGGTTGACTTGCATATATTTGGAATAAATTCAAAATAAATGTTCTGCTCATCGGATCAAGATGATCTTTAGATCGATCTTACACCTCTCCGAAAGAGGAATCCAATAAAATATTGGCATCTTCATCTGAGCATCACAACATGGAGTTTGGACCTAGTTGTCCAAAATTAACACTCCCTCTCAACTAGGGAGAACTCCATCCACCTGTGCCATCCAAACATCGTGCGTCTGTTAGAAGTGTTGTCATTGATGGCAAAGGACAGCAGCAGTGGCAAGGGACAACAATAGAGGCAAAGCAGAATATAGTGAC
>JAXQQM020078329.1:0-152550 GCA_034641835.2 Pinus albicaulis | reverse complement strand
GTTAAAATTTGTTTAAAAGCAGTATATCACTCTTGAACACGAAAAATTTTGTCACACTTCTACCTGGGTTGGGAAAATCCTTTGCCTATCAGTTAATAAAACCACATTGAAAGTCTTCAACCGGTTTTTGGGTATTAGCTTTAGGTCAATTGTCACCAAACCATCTGTAGTGTCATTATGTGTTCAAGAGGACAATTCAAATAAACCATTCATTTGCAAACATTTGTCTCCATTTGCATTGACTATCCCTGAGTCAGTCCTTGCAAAATATTTCTACAAAACTTGATCTAATGGTTTCGTGTTGTGGGATTGTCTACGACAGGTCACTTTCTATAGATGACATCATATCATCTAGGAAGTTGACCTAGAATCCTTTAGTACCTTGGAATATGCATGCCTTAATGGAAGGTTTCTCGCTTTTGATGACAGATTACATCATTGATCTTCGATCGAATGATTTCGTGAAGTGTTCAACTTCAAATCATTTATTCACACTTCATATTTTGTACTGAGTACTTTGAGAGCCATTGTTATTATTGGTGGTTTCTCTCACACTTGTTAACAATTCACATCATTGACTAGTAATCAAGTGGTTTCTACCATGTTCGACTTCTCCACAATCAATCGCATGGATAGAATCGTACTAGTTCGGGTAGCGGAAATCAAGACCCTGGATCTAATTTCCACCATCCAGGATGTGAGGAGTTTTATTATTCATTATGTAGTAAACTATTCTAGACAGATGGTTGCATCCATACTGTGTCTACTATTGATGTAATTTTAGATTCATTTATATATCAGAACATTTTAGTTATTTTTGATCTGAGTATGGGAATTCCTACCTCAGTGATGATATATATGTGTGTGTGTGTGTGTGTGTGTGTGTTTGCATTGAATGTTTTTAAAGGTCTCAACTGGTGTGTCCACAAGCCAATCCTCGGAATGATAAAGCACTTCACTCTTTGAATTATCTCAGACTTCGCACTTTAGGAGGCAATCTATTACACATTATTTTTTCACCATGACATTTTAATTTTCTACATGGGTTCATAATTACCTATATAATTCTCCCTTAGAGGTCTACAAACCCTAAAGTTCCTAAACCAAGTCTTGGATTTGGAGAAAAGCTCATAAAAATCATAAAAACCCTAGTTCCACACTTTTCCTAGCCATTACCTGTGGTACCGCACCTTTTTTAAAGAAAAACTGTAGTACCTATTGCACATTTTGTGTATTAAAACTGCGAACCCCCGTAAAAGGTAAAATGGAAGAAAAAGTAAGTTCTAGAAGCCCAGCTAGTCAAATATTCTCCCATCTGGAACCTTCTAGAAGGCATTATCTGGTCGAAGCTTCATTCCTTCCATTCTTGAACCTTTATCCCTTCATTAAAGGAGCCTATCCCTTGGTATTTGGAGCTTAATCCCTTTATGAGAGGAATTATCCCTTCCTTTTTGGAACTGAAACCACTTCCCTTCTGCTATAAATTGAAGCCATGGTTTAGTCTCAAGGGTACATACTGATATGTAAAAAAGTACTTGCTTTGTACTTCATACTACATTATAGAAGAGAATTTTTGAAGAAACATACTATTTTTGCTAGCCATTATCCCATGTGAGAACGATTACATACTCGTATCTAGGTTGGTTCAAAGAGTGGAAGGGCTTGTCAAACCAAAGGAAAATGCTTGTTCCGGACCCTAGAAGGACTTGTACAACATCGAGGAAAACACGGTTGTAAGACTCCTTATTTTAGTTAAAGATAATACAAGTGGATCATATTTTCTCACTAAGTTGTTTATGTGTTTACTTAAATGACTTATTTATTAAATTCCTTGATCATTAAGATAGATTTATGATTATGAATTAGTATATTGTGCAGGTGCTTTTGATTCTCTTCCATGTCTTTGATTGCAGGTCTTAAGAGGTGACTTCTTTGGAACGACAGGAAGGAAGAAAACAACTAGCATTGGATCACGGGTAGGTCCTTTCTTCATCATAGAAAATTCTAAATCATACATAATATAGATAAAGTAGTTTACATTTGTCCTGTTTGTTTCTAGCTATCCTTATGATAGTAGGGAGATCTTTCTTGTCTGTAAGAACGATTTATCCGCCTAACACTATGTCATCAATTGTCTTCTTTTTTACCTCTTCTGCAGCTTTGATGTTGGAAGGATCATATCCAACTCTCACCACTAAGTCTTCCAAGGACTTAATTCTTGAATCTTTGGCCATAGAGGAGATTTTCTCCATCTTGATCTGTGACTAGATTTTTTTTTAAGGAAACCTTTAGTTTAGACAAACTCATAGCAGTATTACTCAATGTAGATGAAATTGTTTCACCTCTTTTCTTGTGCATCTCCATTTGATCAATGGGATGGATGTATTTGATGTCAAATTCAAATGCAGTCTTCTAGTAGTCTATTGTTGTCTTGGGCTGTGAAAACTATGCCTGGAGAAAGGCCATTTTCATTTTTCCTTTCTCAAAGTCAAATGCTAACAACAGTCTACTCTGAGAACTGGAAGTCTTCTTCCAGAATTGATTATAAGTGTTGGTCTTCAAAACTTCATTCTACAACTTAACTTCTGTGAATGTGTCAAATATGGTTTTCTCTTTCTCTCCTGTGACAAATGTACTTATCTGAATGGCTTGTTGTTGATCTCTTGAAGTTGTCTAAGTGGTAAGAGAGAGTGTATTTTGACCCTTCTTCCCTCATTATTTTTCCTGCGTTCTCCTGTGGGGCAGGAGTATGTGATGTTGAAGTGGAGACTAACTACTCCTCAGCCTCTTGCAAAGTGTTTTTAGTCCAATCTAATTGGTTCATATACATCTCAATTTATGGCATGTGTGTGTGGATTTAAGGTGTAGATTTGTTTTCTACCCTTAGCTTGGAATGGTTCCTAATGGATCATAGGACCATGTGAAACTGAGGTTGAAATTCATTTCCTTTAAAAATCTATCTGCTTCCTCCCCCATTGTCTCGCTATTGCAAATAAAATGTCCTATTTGTGTTTTAATTCTGAATTGTGATTTCTTCTTTGCAGACACAAAGTGGACTTCATCAGGATTGAGCATTTGACTGATGTATTCTAAAGCAAAAATCCTCATTGGGAGGAATTATGGGAGCTTATATAGGGCAAGCTCATGGCTATAAATCCCCAATTCTGTGTAATTATGGTATAAATACCAGTCACCTCTCTTTGTTTTGTCTGATAGCTGTAAAATCTTCCTGATCTCTTCACTGATCCTTAGCTCGGAGATGCTTCTTAGAATACTCATAATTGGATGTACAAACAGTTCAATGAACTATTTGTATGAATACTCTTTTTGTTCCTTCATAACTGTAGTAGTCCAAAATATGACAGACTGTTGATTTCCATCATCATCCAATTTATGCATTGAAAATTTAATTTTTCTTCCTGAAAATAAAAAAACATATATACTAAGATAGAGGCATATTTAAACACCTCTTCTATTTGAAATATGGAAAATTAGTCATGGATGGCATCTGCTAGGAATTGCCTAAAATTGAACCAGATGGAAAACTTAGATTCTGCAAAGAAAATAGAAATTAATATTATAATTGGTTCATCTACCCATCGGTCAGAGTAATATCCAAGGAGGTAAGAAATAACAGTGATAATCTGCTTGGATCTGTAATGAAAAATTGAGGAAGAATAGGGAGGATTCTTCTTGGGTAATTTTGTATCTTCGGATAGAAAAAGCTAAAGGGTTTTAGCCCTTTTTTCAAAATCCATCTTCTGATATAGTTCATTGAGTGCTTCCTGTGAGAATGGGGTTGCATTTTCTGTAACAATGGAATGCATCATTTGGTCTATAGATTGGGCAGTTATGGTAAAAGAAAATTCTCATGTGGGAGAAATTGTGGCTCTCTGGCTGGGTATATAACAAGCCTCACACTTGCAGAAGAATTCAGGAGCACTGTGGGTATGGGGAAAGATTTAATGGGGTAAATTTGACTCCCACGGTCCAATATCATCAGAATTATCAATGTACTTGTATTCTAGCCAGCAATACATCTCAAACAACACGAATTCACATAGGGTTTCATGGATTTTATAGTATCTATCGGCTAATGGTATGTGATCAATATCAATAGGAGGATGGAGTAATGGATCTATAGGCTCCTCCTTGCCTTTGTTCTTAGGAGGCATGGTGTAGCTAGCTTTATGGTAAATAAAGGTTTCTGAGAGAAAAATGGTCATCGAGACTATGTAAAACTTGGGGACTGGGGAAGAAGGTGCAAAAGTTGTAGAGAAATATTTGATAATGATCATATTAGCTCCAGATATCTGTGAACATGGAGTAAGAATACACAGTGCAGAGAGAAAGACAAGGTAAAGGTTTAGAAGTTGATTATGCATGGTTTTATACACAAATTGATCAATTTTCTGTTGATTGTGGCGTGTATCCACTGGATTAATGGTCATTATGAATTAAATACATCAATCATTTCTTTTCTGTGGGAATGGAGTTAATTGGCAATGGTAATAGTCGAGTTGCCATGATATGATAGGCGCTCAATGGGCAGAATGGTGGTTATAGTATATGTGGAGAAACAAATTTTCGGAGGGGGTATGAAGTGCTAAGTTGTTTGAGTTGGGCGGGGGGGTGCGAAATGATGAGGAGGCGCCACATTAGTGTGGGCCCGAAAAGAAAAATTTATTTTTTCGGACCCCCTCCCCCTAGAGGTAAATATTGGATGGAAAGGGGGGGCCAAAAAAGGATGAGGGTTGGGGGATCAGGGTGCAGAATATATTATGGGTGGAAAGATGGTGGTAAGTTAAAGCAATGCGATGAGACATTTTTTCAGGTAGCGGGGGGGAATAGATGAACGAAACTTTGGGTAAATGATGATATTCAAAAAAAAAAATTTCATGCACCTGACCGTTTTATACTTAGGATAAAACATTTTACCATTTTTTCTATATATATGCGTGAAATAACTTTGAAGATTCAAACTTAGGATAAGGATTTCAATGCTTTTTAAAGCTCCAATACAACTTCTACCTACAATTTCAATTACATTTCTTTTTATAAGCTAACATTTTTCATATTTTTCCCTTGGGGTTCACTTAAGCTAGAAAACCCACATAACCTTATTTTTTATAAAAATCTAACCTACTCTATCACTTATTTCTCCTATTGATTCAGATTAAATATTTGAATCAATCTCATTTTCTACCTATCTAGTGATTTGCCAAGATTAAATTGTTTGGAAAATATTTATTCACTATCCGAATTGACATAAAATTCACGATTTTCTAATCATGATTAAGTTGTATGATTTAAACAAAAATCTAGTCATTGTGGCATTTTAAGACAAGCTGCACATAATCTTTTTGGACTTTAACATAAAGTAAACTTATTTAACAATAGTGGCATTTAAATTTGCAGCACTTTCAGTATTATTTCTATTTTTCTTTTGTGGGGTTGCTTATTCTCTTTTTATTCTTTTTTCAACTTTCTTTCTTTTTGTCTTTTTCTTCATATTCATTTTCTTTTTGACATACACTTTTTTTATTTTCTTTTATATATACTTTTTTTGGAAATCATTTGCATATTGAAAATTATTTTGAGTGTAAATTTACAAATATGAAATACTCAATCACCTTGAGATCATATAAAATATAGGACCCTAACACCATCCACCTTAATGGGCCTTCCTCCATGTGGTTGGGGCTTAATGTAGCCCAAAACCTTCTTTTTCTAGTCTAAAACTTTGATACATAGATCCTTATCACCTGCACCACATGTTTAATATTTGTATCACCCTATAAGCCACATTCAAACCTTTGAAACTCAGCCATTCAAACATTATTCTTGCATTAGGCATTGTTAACCATCATGTAGACATATCATTGTGAACAAAAAACTGCTAACAATCCATACAATCTATGAAGGAAACCATAATTTGAACAAATCATAACAAATTGTGATGAGGTCATAGCTAGGTTGACATCAGTGTAGGTTTCCATCAAGGAAAACACAAGAGCCATAATTCTAACAATCTCCCCCTTTCAAATTGATGACAACCTCTTGTACAACGACAATTCCTCTCTCCCCCCTTTGACATCAAGGGAAAAGGACAGAGACAAGATGAGAGAAGTACTCCCCGTGACATGTGCAACACTATAAGTCTGATCATTTGATGTGAATCAAAGAGCTCAACTAAACATCCCCCCCTAAGCATACAATATGTCCTATAGTGATATGCAATAAAAGTATAGGGATTTTTGTAGCAGATACACGACTATACATGATTGAAATATTTCTCTTCGTTAACTCTGGAATTCAATGTCCCACACATGACTAAATAAGGCAACATATGTAAGATCAATACATGGAATTCATAAATGGCTAATACATAAACATAGTGGTGCTTTGAATCACCATTAGAGACCAACCAATCATCATGGCATAGTGAAAATTCTTGAAATCATTTGAGCTAATCATAACCAATAGAGATAGTAGCAACCCAATATGATGTCATAGTAGCATATTATATCCTTCATATCAAGAAATATTCCAATCAACAATAATAAATGCAAGAAGATTTATCAACATCAATAATGAACTCATTATAGATCAACATCAACCATGACATAGTGACAACAACATATATCTTCCAATAGTAACCAATGTATCAATATAAGAATATTGACAACAAAAATAACCATATATCATATCAGATAATTTGTGCTCATTCTTATCATAATGAACCAATAATGAACCATTGGAATCATAGGACATGCTCCCCCCGAACTTGTGCCAATACTTTATCACCACTCTTGATCACAATAGATCCACATTGTAGATCAATATACCCAAACATCAGATAGACATCATCAAAAAACTACAACAAACCAACATCAAAAGAATAATTTCAACAATGAGCTATTGAGAAGCTTCCTTTAAAAATTTTATATCTTATCTAGTACATCACATATGAAAAATTAGTAGCATAACTCATCACGAAAAATAATAACATATGAAATCATCCTCAATGCAAGACTCCCCCCAATATCATGCACCACTCATCCACTGGGCCTGATTTTCATCATGTTATCACCTGCTCTTCATGAGACAATGTACCTCACATCTACTTTTGCAGGCCCTGTTAGAAGTATTCATTAAGTGCAATAGACTACAGTAGGGACTATCTTCCCTATGTCTCTGGCTACTCCTCCTTCTTCCTCCAAATTTCTTTAAATTTATGATCATGTTTCCAAAATTATGACACTTATACCATCTCATATAATTAGAATATTGTTTGATTCCATTCCATCTTCTTGACCTGCAATTAGTGATCTTATGCCAAAATTACTTACAAGTAAAATAGTATCCATAAAACCTTCTTTTATACCTAGGGATGGATCTTGCCTCTGATCTTGAAGGTTTCCTTTCTAATGAGTGACTTGATTCAATTTTTTTTTGAAGAGTCTCGTGTTAGTACTTGTCATTATCTTGTGGATCTGAAATCTTGTACTTGTATTCAATTCTTATATTAAATAGAGGAGAGTGTTGTTCATTAATAATCTTCTTTAGAGATTCATATTGTTTTACCCATCTGTTATTTCAATTTGAATGTGATCTTGCTTTCTCATAATCTTCTTTTAGAGTCACAATTTCATATTCTAACTTTTCACGATTCCTTTCCTTTTCTTGAAGTTGTTTCATTAAGACTTCCTCTCTTATATTGGTTGCCTCTAAATGTGTTTCCAGTTCTTTGTTTTCATTTCTAATTCTATCAATTTCTCTTAATGATTTCATCAAATCATCCTTTTCACAACCATTCCATTCACTAGTCAATTGATCTTCAAGAGTCGTAAGTATTTTGTAACTAGTGTTAGAATATAATCTTTAATCTACCTGATCATCATATCTGTCTTCACTATCTTCATTATAATAAAGGTTTTTATTTGCAGATAATTTATTTTTGACATTTCTCTTGGAGACATCATATTATTTTTCTTTCTTATCATGATTTCCTTATATGGACATTTGGATTCATAGTGATTTACTCTTCCATAAGAAAATCATTTAAGGGGAATTTTACCTCTAAATTTACGATTTCCCACTTGAAATTTCCTTACAAATTTCACCTCTTCTTCACCTGAGATATAATTGGCATCTTTAGGCTCATCCTTTTTTTTTCCTTTATATGTGTCTTTCAACACAATTTCTCTAATCTCTAATGTATTCCATTTTATTATCATCTCATAAGATATCAAGATCCCATGGAGTTGTTATAGAGCAAGACTCTTCAAATCATGCATTTCTTCAATGGAAGAAACTTTGGCATCGAAATTTGGGATTAGTGATCTAAAAGTATTTTTAATAATATCATAATCTTCTATCTTGTCCCCAAGCCTTTTCATAGTTTTAATAATCTCGTTCACTCTAAAGAAAAATATTGTAATGATTTCATCATCATACATTCTAAGATACTCACACAAAATTCTATATGATTGAAGTTTTTCAATTTTTACCTTAGTATCACCTTCATAGATCTAGGCAAGATTATCTCATATTTATTTCACTATGTTTAGCTGCATGAATTTCACAAATTCATATTTTTCTAGTCCTCCCAAGATAACATTTAATTCCTTTGCATTCTTCTCATATTTCTTCTTTCCTACTTCATTTGTGGGAATGGAGGTTGGATACTAATATCCACCTTCAACAGTTGCCCATACATCAACTCCTAGTGACAACAAATATGATCTCATTCTAACCTTCCAAAACATAAAGCTAGTTTCGTTAAGAAGTGTGGTTTGGTATAAAATACTCCTTCTTAACTGCTCATCTTCTTAGATCTCCCTTTAAGATATCTAACTTCTTATAAGGGACCTTCTCTGATACCAATTGTTAGAAATAGTGGGAGGGGTTGTGTTATCACTCGGATTAAACCTCAGCTTGAGAGAGGGAATCCCGAGGTAACCTCAAACCACGCTTAGCTAAGTAGCTAGCCCTACTAGGCCAAGAGAGGGCTCTATCCATATATATCACAGTCAACATGACTGAGGAAAGAATATTTTAGGCTAGGTATAGTAGTTGAGGGTTTTGATTTTGATTTTGTAGGGTTTGTTGGATCAAAAGGAGTCAAACAGCAAGGGCAAGGAAACTAGGTCAAAATTTGCAGGGGTTCCAAGGGGCAAGGTAGGTAGAAGGTTTAAACATTAAAATATTATTATGGTGAGGTGAAGAGACTATTGAGGAGCTAGGGAAAGCATTTAGAATGTATTTTCCCTAAACTGAGGAGAATTAACACATTATACTAAATTTCCCAAAACAAGGCATAAATAAATATAGATTCTGCATTTCAAAATTGAAATCTAGTATATTATAGACATGTAATGGTTTATGAATTAACAATATATTCAAAAAAATTGATAACAAAGAGGAAAATATTTCTAAAACTCATACCACATGGATCCCAAGAAAATAGCTACAAATTTCTATTAATATCCAAGCCAAACTGATATACAAAATGTCTCTTGAGATGCCCAAGCTCCAAGTGAGTTAAACCTCTACAAATGACTGAGAAAATACATGATATAAACCTCAAAACCACTCTCCCTAGTCTCCTGGGGTCGAATCCATGAGATGAGGATCAGTTTCACCTAATCCCAAACAAGAAATTGAAAACTAGGAATACCCAACAACTTGCCTCTAAAAGAGAGGAAACTGATTCATTTGACCTCAACTGATGACTTACCTAATGTATCTACCTTAGATGAAAGTCCAAACATGAAATTTACATTCAAAATGACAATTTACATCAGTAATTTCTCCATTTTCCCAAGTAAAAAGTCAAAAAGTTAAAATCTGCTCAAGATAATGAAAACTGCATTTTCTTGGTAAACACGCAGCTCCATGGCAGAAAAAATATACTCTTTGGCAAGAAACTTTTGGGGGCCTTCCTGATGTCCAAATTAGCTCCATGATTTCTCATTGGAAATATATCTGAGTATAGTTTCAAAATATGCCTCTATTTTCCAGAATGGTGTCCATCTGCCCTGTCAACAACCTTTTCTCCCAAGACCAGTAAACGTGCAATGCCATCTTGCAAACGCGCAATTCCATTGCAACACCTTTTTTCAGACCACATTTGGAGGCCTTCCCAGTGTCCAAAGTGGGCCTATGATAGTGCATTGGAAATATTATCCTGTCTAATTTTAAAATATACCTTTTTTTTTTTTTCTGGAGTTCATTTCCCTTATCAAAAGTTGATTTTCCCAAGACTGGTCAAAAAGTGCTAAATGAGTTTGCAAAAATGCATAGTGTTGGTGCAGGAAAATTTTGAAGGCCTTCCTTAACTCCAAATTGCACTCATAAGAGATCATTGGAAATATCTCTCAATACAGTTATCATTTGACTCATCAATAAAGTCATTTGGACACTCTAGCTAGGAGAAAACTTGATTTTCCCAAGGTCACTCCAGAAATGCAGCAAACCTCATGTAGCACCTATATTTTTAACATTTCTCAAAACCCATGATACCTACGTAAAATCTGAAGGATTTTTTTCTTTATTTACCAATTAGGGACAAAAAAATCTCTCACTTTTGTTAATTTCATCTTTGTTTGGTCAGAAACATAGTTTGAAGAAAAACTAGCCCTATGTGTGGCAAATGATTTGTCCCTTGTAATGACTTCTTGTAAAATGATGGAGGCATGATATTTATGAGTTGGTATGGCTTCATAATTTCTGAAATGACCTCTCGTATGCCTCCCCTTCTCTGATGTCTCTGATTCCATAGAAAATCCTAGCTTAGTGGAAGAGGAAATTAGGGTTTAGTGTAGGCAAAACAAGGGATTTAGGACTGGCTTGAAGAGGGAGGGGAATGAAGGGGTTAAGGATTGTCTAAATTCTTGGGGAAATTTTTGGGGATATTGATAGATGTTAGAGAGTAGGATAAAGTGTAATTTCAAGGATTTAGTTAGGGGAAGGGTTCCAAAATGGAAAAACAAAGGCCTAGTCTCGAAGAAGTGTCAAATTGTAGCAATAGGCTAGGGCTTGTGGAAAAATGACGATTTTGAGGGATAGGAGTGATGGGAAGTGTTAGGAAGGTATATTAAGGATAGGGGAAGGTGTAATAGTATCAAGATACAATTCTTGTTGATTATTTAACCATGGAATTCATGAAACCAAGAAAATTTCCCTCAAAACCCTAGGAGAGGGAAATGAGCTTTCCAAACACAACTGAGAGACAAATATGGTAAAAACAAAGCCACTTATTTTGAAATGATAGTTTTAGAATCTGAAATTATTGAATACCTTTGACTATTACTACTCCTTCAAAAGATGAATTTGGTGGTTAAATGACCAATTTTCATGATTTTGACCCTATGACCTAATGATGGCACAACATGGAAGAATGAGTTGAATGATGACCATGATGACTGTGGGACTCTTGGGAAAAATGTTTAAAAAATGAAGTGAGTTCAATGATAATGACGGAGATGAGGTAAAATCAGAGTAAAATAAGGTGGGATGGGTGGGATGCAAATACCAGTGCTAACAGGTTGAATCAACATTTCATTCCCAATTCAAATTAACTTAACTTATTGCATTCATTACCAAATTTGTTAGTTCATTAGCATATCATGATGTTATATATTATAGGTTATTTAGCAAGGCATGAGCAACATTAACTGTAAGAGCATGTAAACCATAAAACACATTAACACATCAATAAAATAAGGACAATGAGATTTTAGGTGGAAACCCAATGTGTGAGAAAATCATCATAATTGTTGCTTTATCTTCTTTGATTATAAATAAAATTCTTCATTACATATTTTACTCGCGCAAACCTTTTCCATCATGTAGGATCCTACCTACAAGAGGCTCAAAAATAGAATGGAGCTAATACCCCCTGATCAAGTTTACCGACTGTGACCTGAAGGAAGCTCCTACTCCCTTATTGAAGGCTATAAACCCTCAGCACCTTTATGAACGACATTTCATAATTTTCATACTTGATCCACCTGTCTCAATCAACCATAAAAAAAAGTAGGCCACGCACACCATAACCATATATAAACACTGAATCACTGAATACAAAGATTCCAATCACTCGATCATTGAATACCAATACTGAATAACTGAATACTAAATCACTAAATAACCGAATCCACTGAATACCAATAATTTAATGTCAATATATGTCCCACTAAATACCATTTAAACCATTGAAAATATATTAAATGAATATACCAGTGCATAATAAAATCAACCAAACCATAATATTTTCAACCCATACCAAACAAAATCAATGTTGTCAAGTACCAAAACCCTAACTAACAAAATCTATCAAATATTAAGATCATAAGCCATCAATCACATTAATTTCATCAACGAAATATGTCTTTATCCCTGTAAAATGCCAAACAAACTCAAATACTCATCATCAAAACTTCCACTACTAACCAAGTCACAACCCTGTCAAATCTCATCCACGCACAATCGACTACCAAGTCACAATTTGTCAAGTACTTACACACAACCATGCCAAAATCAAGACACTACAAGTTTTGGTAATAGTATCATTATCTAGCAACAAACACATCATGAACATAAGGTCTCTTGAAATATAAGAGAAGAGAAAGCATCAACATATGTGTCAAGTTCATAAATGATATTTTTCATAACATTTTTGTCACTAAATGCAAGTTGTCAATGAATATCCCATAGGCAAATAACTTTGAACAAGCATACATATAATTTTTTTCCCTCGAACATCTGTTCATTGTGAGATCACAATGAGTATTCCCATGTAGATAATATAGGAGAAAAATTTCTTCATTTATTAAAAACCCTAGTCAAATCATGACCATTTTTTTATCATTGCATATATCATTCTAATGCATCTATACATAAGGTACAAATCATCATCTAGAGAGTCTCACTATCATTACAAATGTTCTATTAGGAGTCTCAAACATTTCCACAACCTCTGAACATTCAAACAAGCTTAGTCATGGACTCTCTGCAATTTATGAATCATAGATCTACCATGTGACTACTTAGCAAGATCAAACTTGAAATATTAATGCCAATATTTAGATCTAATAAATACAAATAACAAATCAATCAAATAGTACACCATTTTCTATCCTTTTCCTTGTCAATAATACTCAGTCACTAATATATGCATACTTTTATTTCAATTCATTAATCAAGTCTATCTAACTATCACAATAAATTTTATTTAAGAGGTTTTTTGCAATTATATAAGTCTTAAGGAGTCTCTGCCATCATCAGGATTTTCATAAACATACTTCCGAAAACTTGAGGACAAGAAACCATTTAAAGATATAAAAACAATGCGACACATGGGCACAACATCTATATCAAAGCATAGTCTAACCTCTGTGTTCACTGTAAAACACAATAATGGTCTTTGTAAATTATAGACAAATGAAATATTATATCACTACATAAATTTATTCTTCATGCAAGGTCATCAATCCAAATTTTATTTGCTCTATTAATCAAAAAATTGTCAATAAATATCTCACTGGTCTCTGTATAAGGTTGATATCTGCTACCAATACAACCAAATTTTTTCCTCATATGCATTCTATGTCATAGAAATATTTAGTAAATCAATTATACACTGTAGAAACCCTCCATATAAGTTCTACAAATTTAGAGAGTACTTATGGCATTGCAGTTCAAGAAGCAATCAACTTCTATAAGAAACACATTAACCAAATTCATAAAAACATTGTCTTCAGACATGGATTTACAATACTTTTTCATGTATTGATCTTTGCATTCAACATGCAACTCATTCAAAAAACATATCTAACATCACTCTGTTTTTCATTAGCTCCTTCCCTTCAGATCTTTAAGATCTAAAGATACTTCATTCTCCAATATGCGCACCTACTCAAGACAATTTAAAAAGAACTTATCAAAGGCACACACAATGTCTTCCATTTTCTCCTCTTATATATCTATTTGATCTTCCAATACCTTCGGAAAAAAACCAATTTTTTTTAAACACTATAGGACAAAAAGCTAAGGTATTATTGACCTTATCGATTCCACCTATGTGGATGAATTCTAATGGGAAAAAAGCATGGCTTCAATCATGGTTTTTTGTTTTCTTCACCCATAGGTATGGACGCACACACTATTCAATTATATCTTTGTTACAATCACCATGATGGGTTTTCCTCCATGCGGATTGTTGTAATGTTTCTCGAAGGAAATTATTGGCTGCAAAACTTTGACGAGAAACCAACTCAACCAATATTTATGTTCAAGATGGCCCTCAAACTAGACGGGGCTCCCTCAATATTACAAGGCTTTTAAATGTTTTTCATTGTCACTAGACAACAACATATGAAGCACAAAAACCAGCTCTAGGATTTGTTGTATAGGTGGTTTCTTCAGGTATCCAATCCCTGGTTAACTAATAAATCCCTAAATGCAGAGATTTAATTAAAGTGGAAACGTTCAACTATGGCAGAATAACATAGCATGAAATATCTGGATAGAAGAATAAAAGAGTTATTAGGAAGGCTAACATTCATACTCTGTATTTAGGCTAGCTAATAGAATAAAAAATGTGTGTAGAATAATATCTAAAACAGACATCAATAAATTTGAGGTTATGTATAGAATGCAACAATCTATTGTTTTATAAATAGTTGTCAAATAAATTGTTCAAAGAATCATTCAATATAGAGCATAACTTTGCAGGGGAGCTCAGGGAGTCTGACATTCAACCTAGCCTTTCCCAAGGTATACACTCTCTCAAACATACGTAGAAAATACTATATAATACGCTAAGCACAAACATGTGAAAAATTTATGTCATAGACTGAAGCCAGAAACCTTCAATTAAAATTTTCGTAGTAGAATTCTTTACAAAAATGTAAGGATTTTGGCATCAAAAGTCAACCCTTTTACCATAAAAATTCAAAAATATATAAGAAAATATATAAAACCGATTACATAATTCTAGTAATATAATTCTAATAATAAATCAAAATAAAATAAATCTGAAATAATCGACATATGTGTCAAATGATTGAGTTTTTTTATCAAGTTTTCCTTCCAATGTTCGATCCGCCTCCTATTGATTTCAGGCATGGACATGATTAATTCGATCCATGTAAATCTATAATTACATGTTTTAAAATGGCCTAGATATTATAAGGAGATCTGACTGATAATTTTATGCCACCTATCATTGTTTCCTCATGCTTTGATTACTTATTTTTTTCTTAGGTATATTTTTGGTTGATGATTCATTCCTTTAAAACTGGGATTTGACAACTTCTTGTTGAAATTCTACCTATTAATTTAGAGTTGTCTATAAAATCTTAATATATGGTCATCGAATCCCTGAGAGTCTCCATATTAATATTATTGATACTTTTCCACTTGTCTTCCCACTCCCAACTATGTCCACATATTTGGTTTCCTTCAAATATGGGATTGTTGACCTAATTGTGATTTTGTGCCTAGAAATTTAGATATGTGCTTCATAATTATCATAAAATATGGAATGAACCTCTAATCTAAAATATGTTCAATTATTTCTAGGTATTTTTTCATAATTGTGATGTCATTCAATTAAACAAGGATTTTGTATCCAGGATGTTACAAGGAAAATCTGATGAAGATAAGAGATCCAAAAAATTAACCTGAAGGAACAACTCCTTGTTTTTTTCTTCAAAACTCTCCTCTTAGAAAAAAGAACATTCTCTCTTTATACCAATGAGCATTTTATGGAACTAGTAACATACTAAAATTCGTAAATTATCCTCTCTTAGGCAGCTCCTCCACGCATTCGGGGAATTTTGAGGTCTAAAATGGGCCTCCTAAAGAAATTACAAAATAATAGTGGAAATAATAAGATAATATTTGATTACATCATCAAAATTTAGAGAGAAGAAAGAAAAATTAATTTTTCAACTCGTATTTTCAACTTATCTCCCAAAGTTTTTACTCAAATTTCGAGCAGGAGTACTCGTTCGATGCAAAATTTAATTCCTCATCCAATGAATACCTATGTTGCATACTTCGATGGATCATGATACACGAAAAATGAGAAATACATGAAAAATATGATTGCAATCACATTTTTTCTTGTATTTCTAATTTTTCGTGTAGCAGCATCCATCAAAAGTATGAAACATGGGTACTCCTTGGATGTGGAATTAATTTTTTCATCCAACAAGTGCTCCCACTTGAAATTTGAGTAAAAAATTTGGGATATAAGTTTAAAATACGAGTTGAAAAAGTAGTTTTATTATTTTATTATTTTTTAATATTTTAACCCTTTTACTTAAAAAATGGTGAATCATCCCCTATTGTTGACATCATCATCTTGAATCTATTGGTTCTTATAAAGTTTATTTTTGTTGTAAATTTTTATTAGGAGACCCATTTTGGACCTCAAAATTCCCCTAATGCAACTTCAAGCTATTAGTTGTAGGCATAACATCCATACAATTTGGATCCACAGAAAGTGTTGTCTCGCAATGAAAATTAATAACAGATTCAATCTCCCCCAAATATTTCATGGAATTTTTCCTAATGACGCTAGGCCATAATACCCTATCCAACTCTCATTAAGTACACATCTTCATAATATTTCCAAATAAATCATATTTGCAACATCAATTTTATTGGCAATGATATTAGTATTTCCACTGTTAACTTTGAGAATATAGTCAAATGCTTTGGAAAACAATACTTCAAAGCTTCTTAAATGGTGTTTTCCTTTAATAGACAAGCTTTTTAAATAAAATTATGCATGTAAAAATATGTTTCCTTGCATTGAAGCACGTTGAGAGCTTCCTCAAATTCTTCTGTAACCCGATTTTTAATACCTCTGCGAGTTGTTTCAAATTGGAAGGGTACCTTGTATCACAACTTCCTAGACCTAAAACAACATAAACGGTGATAAAATCTAGCACTTGCTCAAAAGTCTTGAACACCTCCACTACATATATTTGATTTCCATCACCCACAATTTTCTTGTAGTACTATTTGTTCCCTTGATGTCATCCTTCCTCTCACACTAGGAGACATGAAGCATGAAGAGGTAACCTTTTCATGACATTATCTTTGGAAAATATTCTATAATACACACTAGAGACTAGGTAATTTTAATTCCAAATAATCCAGAATGGGAAGTATATCAAGCGTTAAAAACAAGAAATGGAAAAAAACACAAATATTGTGCTAGTAGCGAACTCTTTGCCACAGTATTTAAATAGCTTTTTTGTTTCCATAAGTACATCACCTGTATCATGCAAAGCCAATAAGATATAAAAACAAATGAAAAATTATGTAATGTATGAATACCCAATAAAAAACACAACAATCATATGATGTGCAAAGCCTTTCCTTTGAGTTTCCCATTTGACACTAACTGCATCAAGGTTGAACCCGTTTGTACCAACGAAACCATGAAGACTCCATATTCAAACAACTAAAAGAGGTTAATCTACTTTTTGTTGGATGTAGAACTCCATAAAATTTAAATGCCATGTCCATGTATATACCAATCTCTAATGCTTGTTATGATTTCTTACTATACTTTCTGTCACGATATTCACATCTAGAATTATGGTGCTTCTTTTGATAATAGAAATAGGAAAAAAGCCCCCAAGTATTGTTTGACTGTGAATAAATATATCATTGTATCTCATCATCATGTTTCTCAATAATTTTGCACTCTATTTCTCTATAAAGCTCTCTATCACCTGAATGCATTATTACCACAGAAATATTTTTATACCATAATAATTCTACAAAATGTTTGAGACCATATGTCTTATAGTTGTTGGTTCAATACTAGTCAAACCTTTTCCTATCATTGGTGCACCAAATTGTAATTCATTCTTTTGTAATTAAAAACTTTAGATGTATTGACATTTTAACTCTCATGAAAAGAGACATAGAAGCATGACACTATATGGAGAAATGTTTGATTCCACTTGGAAAATAACTCAATTTATGTTAATAGCAACCAGTTAGAAAAAATTCTAATTCTTTCCAACCTCAAAATGTCGACAGAAAATGAAGACTGTGGAGATTCCGAATTTTATATCTAAAAATATACACCACAGAAAATTCCAATCTCTCTTTACAACCTTCTAGGAACCAAAACAATGAAAGAGCTTAGCAATAGTCATGGCTGGCAGAAATTTTCATGTGTTATTGACTTTCCATGTGTGAATGTCAATGCATGCAACACTCATAATGTGAGGGCCTCTCACAAAAAGTGACTGTGCCCAATATGTTTGTTTGATAATTTTTATACATTTCCAAAAATAAAAATGGATCCCAAAGATGAATGTGCATATCCAAGAGCCATTATAAATTATGACATAGTCAAGGCCCATGCATATGATGGGTCCAATATATCCATGAAAGGAAAATTTAGCTCTCTAGCCTGTGATTTCTAAAATTTCAAATAAATGAAAAATTTCAAATAAATGATGGAGCTCAAGAATTTCTCTCCAATCTCTCACAAAAATATGAGTTCCATCCACAACCAACATCTCCATATATGTTGTGATGGCTCATATTGTGCTAGGAAGTAACCATGACTATTCAATGAGAAACTTTCCTACATATTCCATCTATTGATCAATATCAAATCCTGCAATAAAAATGAGATATGTCAATTCCAGAATATGAAAAAACTATATGTGTTCTGTATGGTTATGGAAAACATTTATTTTAAATTGTCCTAAAAAGCCTTGCTATGAGATTTTCTCTCAAGGTAGAGCTCTTTCCATGATTTTTTGGTGCCAAGGAATCTCAATTGCAAAGTATTTTTAGTTCAAGGAGGTTTTGATAAGAATAATGCAGCACGACTGTTGATGGTAAGTGGTTTTGCATTCATGGGGTGTGCAATTTATCTAAAGTTTCCATATCAACAAAAGTTGTTTGTATAAATAACCAATTGTCGACCCCCTCTCCTCAATAAACATCAAATGAGTAGGGGGTCACACAATCCAACTAAAACCATTGATTTCTAATTTCTAAGATCCACCATTGAAAATTGTTGACAATTTATCTATGCAACTACTCTGCGTTGGAGGATTTCTTCACTGGTATATTCTTTAACACACAATAACTGAGCCTGATCCAAACTATGAGGTGCTTTCTTCTTTTCAATTCGAATAAGGTGAATTCGAGCAAAACACAACAACTATGATAATAATTTCTGTAGATTTAAATAGCCAAATATGAAAAATATGAATGTTTTCATACTCATAAAGGACATTGAAACCTAAAAATCCTCCTTGGAAATTACAACATTCAAATGTATGCTATTTGGCACTTGGTTGTTTGAGTGGGACTTGGAAATTTGCATAGACTCAATCCTACACATAGGAAGAAAATATATATAATGTATTACATATTATCAATTACCCTCAAGGAATTTTGATGTGTACTGCAAACATGCATGTCCCTTGTGGACTCCTTCTTTGGCTTATCGCCTAATGTGTTGGATTTTTCTCGAGACTTGTTGATAAATAAGCTTAGTGGATGACTCAGAGGCTCAGGTCTCATCCCATAGTTTTTGTTTTATAGAAGATGGAATTATCCCACATCAACCATGTAAGAATATTCAACGTTAATTATATATATCAACACTTCCCATTCATTTTAACGCATTGTGCAAAAATAATCTCCCTGTCTCGTGGCTTGGCGATGTGTGTTGGGATAGTGTCATGTTTTGGTATTGATTGGTATTGAATTTTTCCTTTATAATTGTATTTTGATGAAATATGTGTCCATAATATGGATACTGGGTTTCAAGCCTCATTCTTTTTGCTAAAAATTATAACTTCTTTGCAAAATAAAATACACATCGGTCTTGTCTTATTGATGTCTTTTTCCCTTAACTTAGGTAGGTGATGACTTGGATATTGGGGGGTTTCAACCTAATATATTCTAGAAAATAATAATAAATAATTTTATAAAAATATATAACGATATTTTTATAAAATAAAAATTTATTTAAAATTATAATTATAAATTACTCAACAATTTATATAATAATTTTGCCATGAAAAATCTATATATTTTTTAGGTTTTATCAAGGGGACAAGTTGGCAATTTCAAAAAAAAAAGTATAGCCTTCTTTGGGACAAGAAATATCTACAACATTGGCTCCAACTAGGGACTGCTTCCCCCTGCGGGATGAAGACTACTAGGAGACTTGTGCCTTGAATCTGTTGGGAATGGAGTCATGCTATAAGAACATTAACCATCTCCATTCTAAAACCTATAACCTATAACTTTTGAATGATCTCAAACTACAATTAAATCCAATTCCCTATTGAAAACTGTTGAAACCAAAAAACTCCATATATTGTAACCTATAAACTGGAAGTCGTGGCAAATTGTACACTAGTGTTTCTCCATTGGGCTATGGAGTCATTTTCTAAACTGGTCTACCACTTATAATATAAACTATTTTTTTTTTAAATTTAATCAATCCACATGATGCACACTGAAACAATCCCTAACCGCAATCTAGAATAAATCTAATCTACTACACACACTCCTATTTTAGTGGACTGAAATTATAAACTTTCAAGTGTAGTCATGCTTCCAGTGCAACCATATGAGGATTGGATTGACTTGCAGACCACCTTGCATGCAGCTGAAAACATGAAATATATTTACAATATGAAACATAAAATCCATAGGCAACTGATACTTACAAGTGAGCTTGGAAAGCCACATCCTCTTTAAACATATGAAACTGATCATAGTTGAAAGGAAGAAAAATATACAACTCAATTCAACCATCATTGAACCTTGAAAGAACACAACAATGAAGGCAACTGGCAACTCGAACTAGAGAAATATGTAACCTAGTGGAATCGACAAATAAAAAAAGTGGAGGCGCCAGGTGAAAGAAATGAAACCAACAGTTAATGTCTACTCCTCGTTCACTAGCAAGGAATAGATCTAATCTTGATCATTTTTCTAGAAAAAAAATTCTTCGTTGCTTCTCTCCCCGATAATGACGCTAAATGTTGTATTTTTTCTCAAAGGAAGTTCTTGGTTGCAAAACTATGTCGAGAAATCAACTCGACCAATCTTTAGGTTCAAATTGGCCCTCGAGCTAGAGTGGTCCCCCTCAATATTACGAGGATTTTAAATTTTATTCACTATCATTGGACATGTTATCACCCAAAAATTCTCAAAACATAATTGTGTCAACTCTACTTTTGGTCATGATTTCAAGGAGGTTTAGAAGTCATTTTAAGTCATTGGTAAAGGATAGGTCATATTACAAGTTCAAATGAAGTCTTCTAGGTCCACTCCATTATAAATAAAATCTGAAAGTTTACCTTGTTTTAGTCATGGTCTTAGATAGGTTTGATGTCATGTTAAGTTTTTAGGATTCAAGTGATAGAGTTAGAGTCTCATTTCCATTCACAAAATAAGTCTAACATCCTTATTTCATACCTTGACAGTCTCATACCATGTTTAGAGAGTCAAATTTTTAATCATTTTGAAAAATTTTGGGTTAAGCCACATGTTAGGTCCCTATATTACTAGTATAGTCCCTTATTGTTATTAGTGTAATCCTCTTATTGTTATTATTGTACTCTTGTAACCCCCATTTTGTTATTATTGGGCCCTTAAATTATTATTGTTAGGTCGGCTAGGATTACATTGTGGCCCACTAGGATTACATTATGGCCCCATGGACTCCTATATATAGAAAGGAGGTTTTGTAAATTGTATCATCCAAGAATTTTTCATTTATGTAATGTATCGGAGGTTTCCCCCTCGAAGTGGCTCATTTCTAAGGTGTTGATATCTCTTTTCTTCTCTTTTTGGAGCTTGTTACACAACATTTGGTATCAGAGCTTTGGATTCTAGGGTTTCGCTGCTCCAAACAGGTCATCGTGGAATTTTCGCTATAAGGTTTTTTCTACGAAGTTTCAGAAGCTGAAATCTTGAGGAAGCTTTTATAAAAATTTCAGAGCTTGGTTCGAAATATTTTTGGAGATATGATCTGTGGAAGTTAGGTCTTTTTTCAGTCTCCTAAACAGGTCATCGTGGAATTTGCACTATAAATTTTTTTCTACGAAGGTTCAGAATTTGAAATGCATATGGTGCGAAGCTGAATTACTGAGGAAAGTTGTCAAAAAATTTCAGATCTTGGTTCGCAACATTTTTTGAGATATGATCTGTGGAAGGTAGTGCTTTTTCAGGCTCCTGGATTTCGTCTCAAAGAGGTGATCATGGGAAAAGTTCAATAACTCTCTCTCTGGGCATTGGATTGGAGTGTCGCAAAATGGGGTCACAAACACACGGAATGTAGTTTCTTGGCTATCAATTTCAGAGACAAAGGATGAAACAGTGACACGTGGCAAGTCCTACAAGTTCGCTCTACTGAACCAGTCCAGAATTAGGTCATTGTGGGAGATTGGACACAACTTTGTCTTGGAGAATCCAAATCAGGTCAGACCTGTGGCATTTGAAAGAAGCTTCAGAGGGCTACTACAGGGCTGAATTTTAGATATCGAATATTTTCAATTACAGAGATAATCCAATTTCAATATCGAGCTCCTCAAAAGCAAGAAAAAGGTGTGTATTTTTTTTTCCGAATTGCATAAGTCTTGTTTGAAGAATCAATTTGAATTGATTCCAAGGGCATATCAGTATTGGGTTCTAAAATATGCCTCATAAAAATAATTCAACACCCATTAAGCCTTCAGAAGGGTCTACTATGACTCATGAAGATGAAGAATTGCAATATGATCTATCAAAATTACAAGAGCAAGTGCAACAAATTTCACTCTCGCAAAGAGTAACAAAAAATGAAATGGAAGTTTTGAAGAAAGGCAAGGAAGAGAAGATGGATGGCATGGAAGCTGGCATGGAAGCTAAGATGGAAAACATGGAAAGATGATCTAAAAACGGACATCGAAGGTTTGATCAAAGTTGATACAAGAAAGGTTTCCTAATGGTGAAAATGATAGTAAGAAGAACCTCATGATGAGAACAAAATCAATGTTAATTGTGATTTGATAAACTCTAATGTTGGCGGAAAGAACCACCATATTCCAAAAATGGATATGAGGAAGTTTGATGGAAAGGATCCTGTAACATGGATACTACGGATGGAGCAATATTTTTGATCTCCATAATGTGCAAAAACACAAAAAGGTACGCATTGCAACTTTACATTTAGAACAAAATACATTTGTATGGTATCGATGGCTTTGCTCCCGTAAAAAAATTGTCACTTGGTCAATTTTTACGGAAGAAATGATAGCACATTATGAGGATACAAAGAGCAACACCTTCTTTAGCCAATTGATAAATCTCAAACAAGGGTTTAGTGGGGCAACACATTGAGGAATTTCAAAAATTGAATATAAGGGTAGCGCGATATTCCGGAAGGACACACAGGATTGATCTCTTCATAGGCACTTTAAGGGATAACATACAACATGAAGTTCGCGTTACGGAACTTGATTCATTAGAAAATGCATTCGGGTTGGCAAGAAAAGTTGAATGTAAAATTATGGCGACAAGGAAGCCTACCACTCAATTCTATAAAGAAGGAAGTGTTGCTATGCCTAGATTTTCACAACCTACAAGGTTAACACCACAACAATTGGAAGAAAAAAGAGCAAAATGGCTTTGCTACGGTTGTGATAGCAAATACACTAAAGGTCATAAGTGTGCTAAGAAGAAATAATTCTACATAGATTGTGAAGAGGAAGAAAATGAGACAAGAAGAGGATATACACCTAGAGCCGGCCCTAGAAGAGGAAGAAATGAATTCGACCATATCATGTAATGCACTATGGCGGGAATTACCACTCCTCAAACTCTCAAGATACAAGGACAAATCAAGAAGAAAAAGGTAATAGTGTTGATTGATTCGGTAGCACCCATAATTTTATTCATTGTAAGGTAGCCAAGGAATTAAATTGTTTCCTATACCCAAACACCGAAATGTCAAGTGATGGTTGCAAATGGAGGAACTATAAATTGTTACTGGGAAAATGCAATAATATCAAGCTAACCATGGGAGAATATGTATTTACTAGTCCAATGCTTTCCATTCCTATGGGAGGTGTCGATGTTGTACTAGGAGTACAATGGTTACAATCTTTGGGGACTGGGGTAGCTTTTAATTTTCAAGAACTTTTCTTGCAAATTTTTTTTCAGAAGGAAAGGAAGTCGAATTACGGGGTATTGAAGGGAAGCCGGGAAGGATAATAAGCTCTAATGTCATGACAAAGCTTCTAAAGAAAGAACAATGAGGCATAATTGCACAATTATGCTCACTAGAAGTTCCGACATCAAAATCATCTATTTACTGAGATCTCCAACAAGTCTTGGACAATCATTCCAAGGTGTTTGAAACTCCCAAAGGACTCCCACCTATTCGTGATCATGATCATGATATTCATTTGATTCCGGGAAGTGTTCCTCCAAACATCGGATCTTATAGATATCCTTACTTCCAAAAGAGCGAAATTGAACGTATGATTGCGAAATGTTAGAGGTAGGTATAATTCAAACCTAGTCAAAGTTCTTTCAATGCTCCTCATAGTATTGGTACACAAGAAGGATGGATCATGGCGAATGTGTCAGATTATAGGGAGCTCAATAAGCTCACCATTAAAGACAAATTCCCCATTCTGTGATTGATGAATTATTGGATGAATTACATGGAGCAATTTATTTTACCAAGTTGGATCTTCGTTCGGGATATCATCAAATTAGAATGAAGGTCGAAGATATTCCAAAAACGACATTTCGAACTCATGAGGGTCATTATGAATTTTTGGTCATGCCTTTTGGCCTTAATAATTCACCTTCTACATTTCAAGGGGTTGATGAATTCCATTTTCAAACCCTTCCTTAGAAAAATTTGTGCTTGATATTTTTTGAGATATACTAATCTACTAAAGCAGGTCTTGGAAGGATCATGTTGAACATGTTGACAGAGTGCTCAAACTATTGCAGGGAGAAACAATTATATGCAAAAACATCCAAATGTTTCTTTGGAGTACAAGAGGTGGAATATCACGGGTCATATTGTATCTCACGAGGGTGTTAAAGTAGACCCTAACAAAATTAAAGCCATTAAGGAATGGAAAGTCCCCACAACCATAAAGCGATTACGCAGGATTTCTCGGGTTAACGGGTATTATCGCAAGTTTGTTAAGAATTATGGGAGAATAGCAGGCACCTCTAACAACATTATTGAAGAAAGATGCATTTTCATGGAATCACAAAGCAACTAAGGCCTTTGAAAATCTTAAAGAGGCAATGTGCCTAAGCTTAGGTCTTAGCTACGCCGGACTTCACAAAAACATTTATTGTGGAATGTAATGCCTCGGGAAATGGAATTGGTGCGGTTTTAATGCGAGGGAAGGAAGACCCATTACTTTTGAAAGTCGTCGATCAAGGGAAAATATTTACATAAACCTATTTATGAGAAGGAAATGTTAGCAATACCGCATGCACTAAACAAATGGCGAACTTACCTAATGGGGAGACACTTCAAGGTAAGACCGATCATGATAGTCTTAAACACTTTTTGGAGCAAAGACTATCTTCGAAGAGAAACGACAAAATGGGTCACAAAGATGTTGGGTTATGACTTTGAAATAATCTACAAAAAAGGAAAGCTTAATGTTGTTGCGGATGCACTCTCAAGAAAGAATGAAGAGGTGGAAGCATTGCTTTGTGCCATTTCTATTATCCAACAGATTGGATAAATCTGAAGCAAGAGATGAATGGAAGAAGGACAAAGATGTATGGACACTCATTCAAAAGGTTGCGGCAAAGATCCTAGTACATCACGATACATTTAGTTGGAAAAATGATTCCTTATGGTACAAAGATCACTTATATCTTTGTAAGAATTCCCAACTAAAACAAAAGATTCTTCCCGGAATTGCACACTTCTCCTTTAGGAGGACACTCGAGATTTTTAAAAACTTACCACGGGGGTGAAGAAATATTTTTTTTGGATGGCCTTCAACTGCGACATTCAAAATTTTGTGGTTGAATGTTTGGTTTGCGGCGAGGATCAAAGTGGAAACAATTAAGACCCGGGACTTCTACAACCTTTATCCATTCCAAGTCAACGTTGGGAGGAGATTTCAATGGATTTTATCATAGGTTTACCTAAGTCACGAAGGAAAGAGTGTCATCATGGTGGTAGTTGATAGACTTACCAAGTATGCACACTTTTGTGCATTATCTCATCCATTTAAAGCAAGTACAGTTGCTACTACATTTATGGACGAGAATTCAAAAGCTACATGGAATCCCAAGGGTCATTGTGAGCGACGGAGATCCTATTTTTACTGGGAAATTTTTTGGACGGAGTTATTTTCTTGTTTGGGTACTCAATTAGCTCATAGCTCATCTTATCATCATCAATCGATGGTCAAACGGATATAGTAAATAAATTTTTGGAAGGATATCTTCGTTGCTTTGTATCCGATAAACAAACACAATGGGTCAAGTGGTTACCTCTCGGCCGAATGGTGGTATAACACTTCCTTTCATACTTAACAAAAATGACCCCATTTATGGCACTTTATGGATATCATCCACCATCCATCACATCATCTTTAAGGGAAAATTCGAAGGTTCAAGTAGTGGAAGATCACATCGAGCATCGGCAAGAAGTTCTCCAACTCTTAAAGGATCACCCTGAATTTGGCACAAAATCGAATGAAACAACGGGTGAGATCAACATCGCGACGAGAGAAGTTTTAATGTAGGAGATTGGGTATTTTTACGGCTACAACCATACAAACAAATGTCCCTCAAGCGAAACCTAAGAAGGATAATAAATTATCGCCAAAGTACTATGGTCCTTACAAGGTGTTGCAAAAGATTGGTACTATGGCATACAAATTGGAGCTTCATCACTTCTCCACGAGTACATCCAGTTTTCCATGTTTCATGCTTAAAGAAGGTTATAGGTGAAAATCTTCTAGTTCAAACAATATTGCCGTAACTTGATGAGGAAGGAAAAAATCATATTGGAACTCGAAGCGGTCATGGAAACAAGAACTCGACAACTACGGAATCGATCAATTTCGGAGTATCTTATCAAGTGGAAGAACTTACCCACCGAAGATTCTACATGGGAGGATGAGAATTTTATATAGAAGCACCTGCAGAGCTACTCAAGCATTGAGGACAACACTTTTTTGAAGGAGAGGGGGCATGTTGGGTCCCTATATCACTAGTATAGTCCCTTATTATTGTTAGTGTAACCCCCTTATTGTTATTATTGTACCCTTGTAACCCCCATTTTGTTATTATTGTGCCCTTAAATTATTATTGTTAGGTCAGCTAGGATTACATTGTGGCCCCATGGACTCCTATATATAGAAAGGAGGTTTTTGTAAATTGTATCATCCAAGAATTGTTCATTTATGTAATGTATTGGAGGTTGCCCCCTCGAAGTGGCCCATTTCTAAGGCGTTTATATCTCTTTTTCTTCTCTTTTTGGAGTTGGTTACACAACACCAAAAACCACATTTTCATAGCACGTGATAGTGTAAAAAACCTAGTTTTGCACTACGAAAACATTGTTGTTTTCAGTAGCGCACTATGAAATGGTCGAAACTTGACCTTTTTCAGTGAAAAAACCCATCGTTTTTCTGATTTTAGTAGTCTTTTTCTAGAGGGGTTCCCTGAGCAACTTAAAACTCATTTTTGAAAATGGAAAGAGGTTTTTTCTTCCAAACATACTGAAATAAAAAAACCTCTTTCAGTTTCTTCAACTTAATTATGAGGTGGGATAAATTGATCACTCAACTTGCTTGCTACGAAATTGTTGAAATTCATTGAGAGAAAAACTTTGTTTTCTATTTTTAGTAGTCAACTTCATGATCCGTTTCAGCCACAAGAAAAAGTATTTTGGAATTATGAAGGAGTTTTCTCTTCCCAAAACCCCTAGCTACAATAACCTATCTCACGTTTCTCACAAGTGTTACCGAGTTGGGAGATAGAAGGCTTTATTTGAAGCCATATTTTTCAGAAATCAGGATTTTCTAGTTTTATACGAGTTGTTCAAAGATAATTTGCAGGGCAGTAGGAGAGGTATTTCGAAAAACCAAGATAGTTTTTTTTTCAATACATCATGGTCTCCAAAAGCCTCCTTCAGTGTTGTAAAATACATTATGGGTGAGAAGATAAAATCTCTGTCTAAACACCTATTTTTCTGGATAAAAAACGAGTGGGTAAGTGACAAATCCCTAATACAATTTTGTTTTGGGAAGGACGCCACTTTTTGAAAACATTGCAAAGTCAAATTGTGTTGATCGTTAAGGTATATTAGCATCAATAAAATCATTAAAGGGTTGTAAATACTCTTAAGATTTGAATATTATGAAAATACATTGTATATCCTTTTTTACCACAGTTGTTTTCATAATCTTCGAATCTTAAGAGTATTTTTGAACATGTTAAGGGTTTCAAAGGGTAAAAAAAGCTTCATTTATGAATTTGGTTGATGCTTGGTGGTTGGAAAGGGTTCACAAATGAAACTCCAAGTCTTAAAGCAAAATAAATTGGATCATTGAGAGAGGTTACAAAGATACAAATTTTGCGCTACGAAAACAAGCTTCGCTCATTTCGCAGGTGCGACCCATACCATCTCTCCTTTTACTTTTTTGAAAGGCTTGGTTTCTTTACGAGTGGAAGGTATGGTTCCATGGAGGTAAAAACACATGACACTTATCTCAAGAAGTCGAAATTTCCAACAAAATGGTTTGAAGATCATCAATGAAGGTAAAGAGCATAATCGCAAAAAAAGCGGGTTTCTGTTTTTAGAGCGAGATAAGACATGAGTCGGCAAGATTTCATAACAAGGTACGGAGGCATCACCAAATGCTACATCATGAAGTTGCAGTTGTCAAAGGAAGTATTTAATTCTTAGATAATGTTGTTGAAACATGTTTTAGGGAGTTTCACTCCTATATGTATTAGGACTCCTAGAAGAGACGAGTTAGTTGTCAATGTAATTAAGAGTCCGTTTTAAGAGTAGAATAGGTGTCAATCATATAAATTTGAATTCTCTTGATGATGGATCATAGAATCCAATATTGTAAAAGCTATATATGAAGCAAGAGGTCGAATTAGCAAAGGGTTGGAGACTTTTTGGCCCAACTACTGTTTGATTTTATGGAATATAACCAATAATACAAAGAGGTTTTTTTCTCGAACATATCCGAGTTTCTCATAGGGTTTAATGTTTTCTTGATCTATATGTTACTTTTAATTACTTGCAGTATATATTATTACTATTACTCAAAATTCACAACCATGTGCTTTGAATTCCTTTAGTAATGGGATAGAGCATGTTTTTCCGTATCTTGTGAGTAAACTACCTTTTGAAACCCTAGCGGTAAATTTCATTGCTATTACTCGAAATTCACAATCACGTGCTTTGAATTCCTTTAGTAATGATATGAATGTGTTTTTATGCATTTTGTGAGTAAATTACCTTTGAACCATTAGCGGTATATTCCATTGCTATCACTCGAAATTCATAACCCTATGCTCGACTTCCTTTAGTAATGGAATTATTGTGTTGACCTATGTTCTTGAGTGAATTATCTTTGTTTAAAAACCCCATTTTCCTCGGCTTCCATGTCCGGGAAACCTTGCCACTGAATCTGCTGACTTGTTGACTCCATAGCCCAATGGTTGCAAGCCTTCATCTTTCAACCTACAAACACACAAAACCAAGATAGAGTTAGCCATCTATATTACCATTAATCAATATCACAAATCCTTGAGAGAAACCTCTCGAGTGAGGAGGCTAGGCCTCGGCTAAAATATTAGTTTGAAATAGTTACACTAAGGTAGTCTAATTAGCGGCCTATCGGGGTCCTATTTTGGTGATAACGAGGACAACAACCTATGAAGCACAACGACCGGATCTAGGATTTTTTGTATAGGTGGTTTCTTCGGGTCTCCGATCACTCGTTAACAAATAAACCATAGTTTCAGAGATCCAATTAAAGTGTCAACGTTTAGCTATGGTAGACTAACATAGAATGAAAGATTTAGAAAGAATAATGAAAAGAGATATTAGGCAACCTAACATTCACCTTTGAGTAGTCAAGCTAGCTAATAGAATCATAAAAGTGTGTAGAAGAATCTATACAACAAACATCATTACATTTTAGGGTAAGTATGGAACACAATGATATATTACTTTCTAAAGAATCATCAAACAAACTTCTCAAAGAATCATTTAGCATAGAACATAAATTTTCAAGGAACCTCGGGGAGGCTGACATTCAACCTAGCCTTTCCTAAGGTTTACAATCTCTCGAACATACACAAAAAATACTATGTGATACTAGAAGCACAAACATGTGAACAAGTTTTGCCATAGATTGAAGCTAGAAACCTTCAATTAAAAAATTATATAGTAGAATGCCTTACAAAATGCCAGGGTTTTGGCATCAAAAGCCAACTCTTTTACCATCAAAATTCAAGAATATATAAGAAAATAAATAAAACCGATTAAAAATTCTAGAAATAGAATTATAATAGTAAATCAAAATAAACTAAATATGTAATAATCGGTAGATGTCTCGAATGGTTGAGATGTTTGATCAAATTTTTCCTTCCAATGTTTGAACTTCCTCTTATTGATTTCGAGGCATGGACATGATTAATTTGATCTCTGTAAATACGGAATTAATTGTTTTAAAATGGCTTGAATAGGATATGGGAAATTGATTTGGTAATTTTATGCAACCTATCATTGTTTCCTTATCCTTTGACTGCTTATTTTTTGTTAGGCGTCTTTTTTGGTCGATGATTCATCCCTTTAAATTTGGGATATGACAACTACTTATTGATATTCTACCCCGCTTTATTTTGGAGTTGTTTGTAAAATCTCAATATAAGGTCATCGAATCCCACGAAAGTACTGCATATTAATCTTGTTTATACTTTTCCACTTGTTTTCCAACTTCCAATTGTTTCCCCATATTTAGCTACCTTCAAACATGGGATTTTTGACCCAATTGTTGACTTTTTTTCTTGGATAATTCAGATTTGTGCTCTATAATTATCATAAAATATGGAATGAATCTCCAATCCAAAATGTGTTCAACTATTTCTAGGTATTTGTTCCTAATTGTGATGCGCTTCCATTAAACAAGTATTTTGTATCCAAGATGTTACAAGGAAAATTTGATGAAGATAAGAAACCCAAAAACTAGACCCAAAGGAACATCTCCTTGTTCTTTTCTTCAAAACTTTCCTCTTAGAAAAATAAGAACTTTCTCTCTTGATACTAGAGAGCATTATACGGAACAAATAGCATACATAAATTCATTTATTATCCTCTCTTCAACAACTCGTCCATGCAGACTTCAAGATAACATTTGCAAAGCTTAACATTCATGCAATTTGGATCAACGAAAAGTGTTGCCTAGCAATGAAAAATGGCGACTTCAATCTCTTCCAAATATTTCATGGAATACTTCCGATAATGTTAGGTCTCAATACCCTATCCAACTCTCATCAAGGATGCATCTTCATGATATTTCCAAATATCTCATCTTTGCGAGCAACGATATTAAGGTTGCCATATTTCATTGTGAGAACAATGTCAAATTCTTTGGGAAACGATACTTCAAAGCTTCTTAAATGGTGTTTTCCTTTAATAGTTTGTCTTTTGAAATAATTTTTTTCATTGTAAAACTAATTTTCCTTTCATTGAAATGATTAATAGCTTTCTCAAATTCCTTTGTAACCCAATTTTAAATAACTCTCGCGAGATGGTTGAAATTGGAGGGTAGAGTACCTTGTAGCCAAACTTCCTAGAACAGAAAAAATCACAAACAATGATTAAATCTAGCACTTGCCCAAAAATCTTGAACATCTCCACTCCATATATTTGATCTCCATCACCCACAATTTTCTTGTAGTTTTATTTGTCCTTTTAATGTCATCCTTCACCTTTGCATAACACTAGATTTGGGAAATACTATAGAAGACAAACTAGAGATTGGGTAATTTGAATTCCAAATACTCCAAAATGGGAATTATATCAAGCATAAAAAAAAGATGAAAAGGAAAAAATCCAAAAGCTTGTGATAGTAGCGAACTCTTTCCCATAATATTTAAATAGCTTTGTTGTTTCTATAAATACATCACTTGTATGATGCCAAGCCAATACGGTAGAAACACAAGTGAAAAAATCGTGCATTGTATGAATACCCAATAAAAAAAACAAAACAATCACATAATGTGTAAATCCTTTCCTTCGAGTTTCCCACTTGACACTAATCGCATCAAGGTTGAACCCTGTTTGTACCAATGCAACAATGAAGACTTCAGATTCAAATAATTGAGAGAGGTGAATCTACTTTTCGTTGGTTGTAGAAATCCATAAAATTTTCATGCCCCTGTCCATGTAAATACCAATCGCTAATGCTTCTTATGATTTCTTAGTACACTTTCTCGGGTGATATTCACGTCTAGAATTATGATGTTTTTTTATTTATAATAGAAAATAGAACAAATCCCCCAAGTATTGTTTGATTATGGATAAAGAGATCATTGAATCTCATCATCATGTTTCTCAATAATTCTGCACTCTATTTATTTGTAGCTCAGCTTTGTCACCTATATTCATTATGACTAAAGAAATAATTTTATAATACGGTAATTCTACAAAATGTTTGATACCATATGTCTTCTAGTTGCTAGTTCAATACCGAGTTAAACATTTTCCTATCATGAGTGAACCAAATTTTAATTCATTCTTTTGTAATTAACAACTTTTCATCTATTTACATTTTTAACTACCATGAAAAGGGACATAGAAGTAGGCCACTATGTGGAACATTGTGTGATTCCACTTGCAAAAGAACTCACTTTTAGAAAGCAACCGATTAGAAAATTGTCCATTTCTTTACAACCTTTTGGGCCCAAAAATAGTGAAAGAGCTTAGCAATAGTCATGGTTGGTAGAAATTTGCATGTGTTCTTGAATGCCCATGTGTGAATGTCAATTTCTCATAATGTGAGGGCCTCTCACAAAATGTGATTGTGTCTAATCTATTTCTTTGAGATTTTCTAGACATTTCAAGAAAAAACTCGATCCCATACATGAATCTGCATATCCACGAGCCATTATCAATTACGACGAGTCAATGCCTAGGCATATAATGGGTCCAATATGTCCATGAAAGCAAAATTCAGCTCCAATGAGGGAGCTCATTTATTTGAGGGAGTTTGAGCTCCCTCAAATAAATGAGGGAGCTCAAGAATTGTTGGCCAATCTCTCACAAAAATCTAAGTTCCATCCACAATTACCATTTCCATATCTACGATATGGCTTGTATCTAACTAGGACGTGACCAAGGCTATTCAATTAGAAACCTTCCTAAATATTCCATCTACGGATCACTAGATCAATTCCTTCGATAAAAAATGAGATATGAAAATTCCAGGAAGATGAACAAACCATATGAGTTTCATATTGTTATGGAAAAAAATTGATTTTAAATGGCCCTAAAATTCCTTTATATGAGTTTTTCTCTTTCCATGGTTTTTTTTGGTGGAAAGGAATCTTAAATGCAGAGTAGTTTTAGTTGAAGGAGGTTTTGATAAGAAGAATGCGGAAGGTGCTTTTGATAGTAAGTGGAGGATTTTAATTGTGGGGTGCACAATTGATCTTAAGTTTCCACGGCAACAAAAGTTGTTTGGAGAAACAACCAGTGCGGACCCCGCCCCCACCTCCTCGTTAAACATCGAATGATTAGGGGAGCGGGACATCCAACGCGAAACCGTTGATTTCCGATTGTTAAGATCCATCGTTGAAAAATTGTTGGCATATATATCTATTCAAATGCTCTGTAGCTGGAGGATCGTTGATATCTTCTTTAGCACGTAAAAATGGAGCTTTATCCAAACTACAAGGTGTTTTCTTCCTTTCCATTCAAATAAGGTGAAGCTGAGAAAAAACACAACTGAAAATATTTTCTATAGATTTGAATAGAAAAAGTTCTAAAAATACGAATGTTTTCGATGCGATAGAAGACATTGAAACCTTAAAACCCTCCCGGGCACTTACGACATTTAAATTTTTTTCTATTTGGCACTTCGTTGTTTGAGTGGCACTTGGAACCGTGCATAGACTCAATCCTACACGTAGCTAGGAAATATATACAATGTATTTCATATTATTTATTACCCTCGAGGCATTTTGGCGCATAGTGCAAAAATGCATGTCTCTTATGGACTCCTTCCTTGGCTTGTCGCTTAATGCGTTGGCTTCCTCTCAAGACTTGTCGATAAACAAGCTCGGTGGGTGACTCAAAGACGCGGCTCTCGAGCATAATTTTTTATTTGACAGAAGTGGGAATTATCCCACATCAACCATGTAAAAGCAATAAGCGGTATTTATATATCTGAACACTTTTACCTTTGACGCGTTGCACACGTGTAATCTCAATGTTTCGTAACTATAAACATGATTAAAAGTATTTTAACAATTCGTATAATCTTTTTGCCACCACAAATCTACATATGCTCGAGGGCTTTGATGCGGGGCCGAGTGGCGGGACATTTGAATCACGGATTAGCGCGGCCATCAAACATTGCTACATCGCGGGGGGGAATATACGGGGGAAGGGGGTGATTACGGATCACCAAATTATCACATGAAAGTCCGGTTTACTCGGTGCTAATGATACACTGGAGTCGAGTCGATATCTCGGACATAGAAGAGGCCGGAAACGTAGGAAGAAACACACTTTTATTAAACGGGACATGGGAGATCAAGGAGGTGTCTCTTGATTATGAGGATATTTGTGTGAGAATTGCGAGTTTGCAGAAGAGGGAGGTGATTGGAAGGTGGCTTTTCCCGGACCAGGGGAATTTTGATACTGCAAGCTGGATTAAAAAACACTGGAATTTGCTCATAGGTTACACCCCGGTGGTTAGTAACCTCATCAATGGTTGGTTTAGCATACACTTCCTGGATGAAAAAGACGTTCAGAAGATTATTACCAGGACATGGGTCCGTGGTAGGAGTTTTATGCAATTAATCCCATGGTATTTAGGATTTAACCCGGTTCTGGAAGCCCCACGAAGCCGGATCATATGGGTCAAGTTGCCGGGTTTGCCTCTTGAATATTGGACTGTAAAGGCACTACAGACGATTGGCAATTCGATCGGGACTACAAAGTATATTGACCCTGCTATTATTGGTTCAAGTGATAAGAAAATAGCATGGATTTTAGTGGAACTTGACTATTCTGGTGGATTTCCAGGGGATATTGATCTGCTCTGGGGTGACAGGAAACATCGCCAGAGGATAGATTACTGGGGAATCCCCTTCCGTTGTCTTCTATGTCATCGGACAGGACATCTAAGGGAGCATTGCCCTTTCCGTCTTCGAATTCATCGCTCGGACGGAATTAAGATGCCGTGGGACGCTGATAATCGGGCGGCTGAAGAGGCTGATACTACTGCGCCCTCACCTCCAGGTAATTCCAATATCCAAATCTATGAGGAAGATGCTTTTTTGTCGGCTATTGAACAATCGGATGGGATAGTTAATTGTAAGGGTGGGGATATAATTGCTAATGACTATAATAGGCCTCCTTTTGATGACTGCCGTGTTTTGATCCCGGAGATGAGTAAGGAACCATCAATTGATATACCTGTTGGGACGGGAAGGGATAATTCATCTGAGGGCATAGATGTCACTATTGGTGGGGATGGGGCTAATAATAGTCCTTCGCCTGTATATCCCATGATCTCAAGAGCATGTTCAGACTACTTAACGTCACCACCCTATTGCAAATATTCACAAAAAAGAGCGACGCCCGACCAATTTCTTCCCCCGTAATCATCCGTCATCTCATTGGGGATTCGACCGATGGACCGCGCACGATTATCTAAATGACCAGATGAAGGTGCTCACCGGAATCTCCCAGGAACACTATTGGCGTCGCACATCGAGCCGCGGTCACGGTGACTCCGGGCCATTGACATCGTCGCACTCCCATGCGCTTTTGCTGTGCCTCCTCCGCCCGCTCTATCATCGATCATCACTGGATCTGCTCCCATTCCGCGCCTCCGGGGGGCAAGACTAAAACAAAGGAGATAATAAATACTCCAGAGGGAAGCTCCAAAGCAATTGCTTTTTTTGGCGAAGACGAAGGTCATCTCGATCATGTCCCTATATTAATCGCTGATGGCACAACGGATAATTCCTGCTACTGGGCTGAGTCCCAAATTTGCATCTTTTTCATACACTTTTCCATACCTTTTTCACTCACCTAAACCTCCCAAATTGTCAATATCATGTGCAAAAGGGTATCTAACATGGTTTTTAATTATATTTTTGTGTTTTCTATTCGATCTAGATTTTGTTCATTCAGCTGCGGAATCTTGCCACTTTCCGCAGCTGCTGCAACTTTCCGCAGCTATTTTGTGGAACTCTATGCTACAGGTGTCTACAAGGGAAACGAGCCACATGGGCAGGCTAGGAATGACATGGACATGGTTCGTGTCCTATTGGTTCAAGCAAACTCGTCCAAAGAAGCCGCGGTCAAAGGCGTCCACATGGAAGTCAACTATGGAGTTTCATGTCGGCCGGACTCTGTTTCGTGGCACATAAACATCCATACGGCCGTTTCTAAGCTTGCGGAGGTTAAATCGACATCTGTGCAGAGATCTGGAGTCGAATTCAAGCATCCACCTTCCGTAGATTCACTTTCCAACACGGCCATACTTTTATATCCGTGGACGTAGTGGTCTACGTGCTCTCTGCCATCATGAACTTTAGGAGACAATTACAGTTTATTGTTATATATAGAGCGTTTGCATACACACATAAAGTTAGTTGATAGTTGATGTTCGTGAATGTACTCTGTTATCTTTTAATCTGTTCTGTAGTGATTACGCTGCACTTTTGCCGTAACACTACCATTCTGTAATGAACTGCTTTTTAATTTGAGAAGACTCTGTTTTTCAACTTAATTCGTGTTTGAGGATCGTTACCAAGGCTGTGTAGAGGGCCCCTGCTCAGCTAAGGTTTTGTGTATTAGTGTATATCATTTAGCTTTTGAAAGTCATCGTATCATAATCCATCCATATGTTCATACTTTCCATTGTGTTGTCATGAGCACATTTTGTTAATTTCCATTTCATTTCCTCGTCTTTTCTGTGTTTTTGGTGATTGTTAATCGAACGCTTTCGTTGCAGGTTTTAGGATATCAAAATTTACTTTTATATAGCTTTTTGACTAATGGTACGGATTCGTACGGTTTGCTAGCGGTTCTGTACAGCCTTTTTGCTAATTTCACTTTGCTTTGTTCATTTCGCCTTTGCTTATCTCGCTTTCGCAGTTAAATTTAGACATACTAATCGCTTTATAGCATCTTCTGGGCCATCTCGAAATACAAATGGATCGATGGTGAGGGATTGCATTATGAAATGTGTAGTTTAGTATACAGGCTTTTCCAATGGATATTGCTTCGCCATGATTCTCAGCTGCTCCTCCTAAAGCTGGCCACTGGACTGATGGTGAGGGACTGCATTATGAAATGTGTAGTTTAGTATTAGTTTCTTTTCTGCAAATTTAGACATATTAAATCATGTATGACATCTTCAGTTGCCTCCGAAAGCCACAGCTGGACTGATGGCGAGGGATTGAATCATGAGTGTATGGTTTAGTATTAGCTTACTTTCTGCAAATTAAATATCAGTTACACAAGTTGTTTATGATTACTTCCGAAAGTCATAGCTGGTCTAATGATGAAGGGTCAGAAAATGAATTGATGTAATCTGATTTATATTTATTTTGTTGCAATTTCAAATTTCCTTAAGCATAGTTTTTTTTTTGTGTTTAGTTGGCAGCAAGAATAGTTTGGTTTTCATGTTCACTAGTTTATTGTTTTGATTCATTAGATTAGTAGCACCTTTTCATTTCAGCAGTACACTTTTACTTTCTTTCAAGTCTTGTCATTGTAATTTCAATTTGCTTTTAAAGTTTCAAGATTGGTAAATCATTATAGGGGATATTACTTCCTTGAACAAATATAACCAAACTTGTTTTTCATTTTAGAATTTCCATTTCACCTTAGAAAGACCAAAAACGACAAAAAGTTAAGAAAGAGGTTATCTTGCACACATAGTGCGCCGCACTTCATCAGCTTACGATTCCCGGATTGACAAATTAAATGCAGCAATTTAGGACACACTAAATTGACCAAACATTTTGGCGCCGTTGCCGGGGAAGTGTAACTAGGTAGCCAATTTCTTAAAAAAAAAAACATAAATTATAAAAGAAGGGAAAACTTGATAACTTCTTGAAGTATGCTCTCCTCTTGCACCTAGTGTGATCTGGAGGATCAGAAAAGAGAGTTATTGGTTTAGTAATTTCTTAAGTATGCTCTCTTCTTGCACCTAGTGTGATCTGGAAGATCAGAAAGAGAATTATTAGCCCAACTTTTTTTAAAAATAAAAAATGACATGCATAGAGCAAGAGATTCTAGGGGAAGGTTTATAGCTAAAGCCAAGAGTTCGATTTTCACAACTCCATCTTCTTCAAGGCATAGACCAGATTCATCACCATCTACCCCTAGCCTTAAGATTTTTGGAAATCAAGGAACAGCTGAATTAGAGGATTCTCCTATACCACCTACTAAAACCCACTTAGAAAACAAAGAGACTTTCTCTCATCCTTCCTTGGTAGAAGAACTAGAGGACTATAAGGACTCTAAAGAAAATATCATGGCAGAGGAAGTAATAAATAGAGGTGGAGGTAGAAGAGGAGAAGATAATGGAGATAACAATGGTGAAGGAAATGATGGTAGAAATAGGGACAATTTGCTTGGATTCCCTATAGTTGATGAGGAAACTCATGCAACAATGAAAAATATCTCACCATCTGTTCTCCCTAACTTTTATGGATTGCGAAGTGAGGATCCCGAAACATTTCTGTTTGAGTTTGAAGTAGTGTGCCGAACTTATGACTATATGGAAGATTCTCAAAAACTCAAACTGTTTCCTTCAACATTGAAGGGATCTGCTTTGAAATGGTTCATGGGATTAGCCACTCAATCTATCAGAACTTGGAATGATATGAAACAAACATTTTTGGATAGATACTTGGACTATTGTATGCCCACCAATCACAAGGATGAGGTATTCAAAATGATGCAAAAAGAAGATGAAAATTTGGAAGACTTACTTGAAAGATTTAAATACAACTTGAAAAGAGCAAAGATGAGCAACTTAGATGATGAAACCTTGAAAGCCCTCATATTAAAAGCCATTAGAGATGAATGGATAGATATTTTAAACATGATGGGGAAAGGAGATATTTCTCAACTTCCACTTCGTGACATAACAGAACTATGTGTCCATCTCTCAAGAGGAAAAACTAAAACAGGAAAAGGGCCTAGGGATCCTTCTCTTATTAGGGCTAACAAATCTGCAACTGGATCAGTAAGTAGGGCAGAGATTGGTAATATGCTTGATGAGTTCAAAACTGATATCTTAGGGAGCCTTAGTGAACAACTAGACACCCTTAAAATCCAAAACAAGCAGAAAGCAGAAACTGATGCTTTAGCCATCTTTTGTCCGAAATGTAGAAAGAAACATGCTTTAAGGGAATGTCCCTTGGATGCAAAAGTTGTAGAAACATGTATGATTTGCTCAGAAAATCATGAGATCAAGGATTGTCCTTCAATCCCTGGACTCAAAGCTGTTTTTCAAGAAGATCCAAATTCGGTAGAATCTCTCTGTTTTGTCGCAAGGAGACCTTGGCAGGGACAACAATCTCAAGGGTTTAATAACCCTATGAATCTTCAAACCCCACCAAATTGGAATCCTTGGCAACAACCTTGGCCTCAACATCAAAATTCATATCAGCCATGGGTACAAGGGATGCAAAATCCTTATGGGAGATTTGCTCAATTTTATCAATATCCTCCATCTTTTCAAAATCAACAAGCTCCACAACTTCCAAGCCCAAATCCACAACTTTCATTGCCATTTCCACAACAACAACCTTCTCAACAAAATACAAATCCTCAACTCATGCTCCCACACCAACAGAAGACAAATCAACTTCCAGCTCAGCCATTGCCAAATCCTAATAATAAAAATCCTCAGAATACTTATATGGTAGAAGGACAACAATTTCCTACCTATATGATTGTTCCTCTCAACGATGTACAACTTAGATCTGGTAGAGTTTTAGAAAAACCTTCTATAGATATTCAAGAGAAAGATACCTCTGAGGAGGACTCTCTTCAAGTCAATAAGGGTTCTGAGGAAGAATCTCTTCAAAATTCAAAAATTCAAAAAGAAAAAGAAAAGCTAACATCCACAACTCCTATAGTTGAGCAACCTGTATCTTCATCTACACCTCCTTTTCCGGAAAGACTACAAATTGATAAGGGGGTGGAAAAACAAATCTTGTTGCCTAACTATGACTTTCTAGATGAATTGAAGAATGTTTGTATCAAAATTCCATTGCTACAAGCCATTCGAGAAATTCCTATTCTAGCAAAAACCATAAAGGAGTTGAGTTTCAAAAGACCAGGAAGGAAGCTAAAGGACACAAGAAGAATCCACCTGGTAAGAAAGATTGCAGACATTATGATGGGAAAAATTACCATGCAGAAGTATGTAGATCCAGGAAGTCCAATTGTCAAGACACATATAAATGGGATAGAAATTCCAAACACATTGATTGACTTAGGGGCTGCTATCAACATTATGAGTAGACAGACTATGGAACAGCTAAAACTTCCTAACCTTCTTTTTACACCTACTTTACTGCAACTTGCAGATCGATCAGTTATTAAACCAGATGGTGTATTAGAAGATATTTCAGTCTCCTTAGATTCTTGGGAATATCCAGTAGACTTTATGATTTTGACTCCCAAAAGTAATCTAGGAGGACATCCACTTATTTTAGGAAGACCTTGGCTAGCCACAGCTGATGCTTTTATTAGTTGTAGATCTGGAGACATGTACATTTCTAATGGTAATTTGACAAAGAAATTCAATTTGTATCCTCCAACAAGAGCAATCACATAAATAGGAGACAATGAATGGGTCGATGATGAGAACACTATACAACCTGTCTTTACCATTTCTGAAATTAGTGAGGATAGTCAAATTCTGAACACATTAGAAAATTTTGAGATAACTTCAGAATATGACCCCACACAATTTCAGTTGGAATCCGACATAGAATATTTATCATCAAGACAAATGTCTCTTTACTCTATGGAAGAGTTTGGTAATTCTGCTATTGAGATTTTTCCAGGAAAAACATTGAATATCAACAAACATTTGGAGAAGTCACAACAAGAAGAACTAACCAGAATCTTGCAAAAACATTCTACTGCATTTGCATGGGAGTATACTGACATGAAGGGTATTGATCCTAAGACTTGCATCCATCATATCTATATTGAGGAAAACAGTAGACCAATCAGACAACCTCAAAGAAGGATGAATCCAAATCTTATGGAGATAGTGAAAGAAGAGCTCAAAAACTTCTCAATGTAAACTTCATTTATCCAATTTCAGATAGCCGATGGGTTTCTCCTTTGGTTATAGTACCTAAAAAGAATGGTAAATGGAGAGTATGCATTGATTACAGGGAATTGAAAAAAGCAACTTTGAAGGATCACTTTCCTTTGCCTTTTATTGATCAGGTATTAGATACATTAGCAGGTAAAAAGTACTTTTCATTTTTGGATGGTTTTAGTGGCTATAATCAAATTCAGGTAGCACCCGAAGATCAAGATAAGACCACATTTACTTGTCCATGGGGAACTTTTGCCTACCGAGTGCTTCCTTTTGGGTTATGTAATGCACCAGCAACATTCCAAAGAGCAGTACTAGGAATTTTTTCTGATCTAATCCATTATTGTGTAGAGGTTTATATGGATGATTTTACAGTTTATGGTAATTCATTTGAAGAGGCATTAGAAAATTTGGAAAAAGTTCTTATAAGATGTAAAGAAACAAACCTTTCATTAAGCCATGAAAAATGCTTTATGATGTTTACCGAAGGGATTGTTTTAGGACATCATATTTCAGGAGATGGGATTAAGGTTGATAGATCAAAAGTTGAAGTCATCTCCAAGTTGCCTATTCCAAATTGTCAAAGAGATGTTAGAAGTTTTCTAGGATTTATTGGTTACTATAGAAGATTTATAGAAAACTTCACTAAAATAGCATCTCCACTCTTCAAATTGCTTACAAAAGACTGTGAATTTAAATGGGATCCCGATTGTCAATCAGCCTTTGAAACTTTGAAAACAAGAATATCTGAAGCACCTATCTTGAGAGGACCAAATTGGAAACTCCCTTTCCATATTTCTACGGATGCTTCAGATACAGCTCTAGGAGCCGTGTTGGGTCAAAAAGATTTAGTTCCTTATGCCATTTATTATACCAGTAAAAATTTGACTCCCACAGAGTTGAATTATACTGTGACTGAAAAAGAGTTTTTAGCCGTTGTTCATGCAATTAATAAGTTTAGACATTACATAACAGGCTATGAAACTTTTATTCATACTGACCATTCTGCAATTAGATATTTAATGAACAAACATGTTACTAATGGTAGAGTGACAAGATGGCTTTTACTTTTGCAAGAATTCAATATTACTGTGTTGGATAGACCAGGAAAACAGAATACAGTAGCTGATTTCTTGTCTAGGATTCAGAATACTAAAGAAGATTCTCCTGTAGAAGATAAATTTCCCGATGAATACTTGTTTGCAGTAACTATTAAGACCCCTTGGTATGCAGATATTGCTAACTATTTGGTTACAGGGAAACTACCTTCACATTTATTTCCAAGAGAGAAACGAAAGATTATTCAGGAGAGTTCAAAATATTCATGGATTTCTAACGAATTGTTTAAAACAGGGCCAGATCTTGTGATCAGAAGATGTGTCAGGGAAGATGAAATGCCTGATATTCTTAAGGCATGTCATGATGAACCATGCGGCGGACACTTTGCGGACAAAAGGACGGCCTATAAAATCCTTTTCTTGGGATATTATTGGCCTTCTCTCTTCAAAGATGCAAAACAATATGTCAAAAGGTGTGATAGCTGCCAAAGAGTAGGGAAACCTACCCTTTCAAATGAAATGCCATTGCAAACATAGGTACTCATTGAACCCTTTGAAAAATGGGCTTTAGATTTCATTGGACCTATTAATCCACCATCTAAGCAAAAGAAGTATATATCGGTTTGTACTGATTATGTTACTAAATGGGTAGAAGCCAAAGCATTAGTATCTGCTACTGAAAATTCAGTTGTTCATTTTCTTTATGAGGATATTTTTACTCGCTTTGGTGTTCCAAGAGAAATTGTGACAGATCATGGGAGCCAATTCACATCCAATTTGGTGGAGAAGTTGATGGAAGAATACAAAATCAAGCACAGAAGATCTACTCCTTACCATCCACAAGCAAATGGTCAAGTGGAGTCCACAAACAAAGTTCTTGAAAGTATCATCACCAAAACTGTGCATCTATATAGAAAAGATTGGGCAGAAAGGCTTCCAGAAGCCTTGTGGGCCTACAGAACTACATGGAGGAATACAACAGGACATTCTCCCTATGAACTTGTTTATGGGAAAGAAGTCTTGCTCCCCATTGAGTTCCAAATCAAGACCTTCAAGATAGCAGTTCAGTTGGGAATGGACTTATCAGAAGCCCAAAAGCATAGAATGGAGCAATTGAATGAGCTAGATGAGATCAGACAAGAAGCAATTCTAAGAACCGATCTAGTTCAATATCAAAGAGCTAAATGGCATGACAAATATATCAAAGAGAAGAAGTTTCAAGAAGGAGATTGGGCATTGTTATTTGACTCCAAGTTTAAAGATTTTCAAGGGAAATTTCAGACTCATTGGCTTGGGCCATATGAGATTGACAAAATCTTTAGCAATGGAGCCGTAAGAATCAAGACCATTGATGAGTTTCAAACTCCTCTTATTGTGAATGGCCATAGATTGAAAGTTTATCATAAGCCACTCTCAAAAGAGGATTTTGTCAAGATGTTTCAAGAAAGTTCTGCAATCAGGCTGGTACAGAAGAATTTTTCTTCTCCACCAGCCTAGCTTTTGTTTTTCACTTCAAAAAAAAAAAAAAAAAAAAAAAATGGTATAAGCCTGAAAACCAATCATTGATTGGCAGTCTTATACAGAAAATATGGGGTGAAAATCAGGGACACCTGACACTCTATATTTTCCAAAAAAAAATCTCTCTTTCATTTCATTTCATTTCACCACTCACTCCATTTCATTCCACTTCATTTCATTTCATTTCACTTCATTCCACTTCATTTCATCCATTCCATCAATAAAAATCTTTTTTATGACCATTTCCATCTGGTCATTTGTCATTTGTTCATTTATATTCAACCAAGTAATAGCTGTGTCAGTTTCCGCAGCTGACATCTGTTTCCACAGCTGACTCCAGTTTCCGCAGCCAGAAGCAGATTCCGCAGCTACTACTCTGTTTTCAAAGAGAATGTACAGTCAGTTGTTATTTTCATAATTATGAAATAAAATGTAGGAGAGAGGATCAATGGAACATTCAAGACACCAATGGAGATCAATCAGCTGAAGACCAAGGGCAAAAGCAAGGATTCCAAAGGTATGAATAAAGTTTATTTCAAATAGTATTGAAAAACACATTTTTATATAGTTTTAAACCATGAGCTCTACCCATTACGCACAATGATTATATTGACAGTTCCGTAACCTGTCACGATCTCCATGTTATCCTCTTGCATTCATTCATAAACGGTTTCATCATTGAAATTCCGATTCTCACTCATGTTCCAATATCCCACCGGAGATAATGAGACGTATTTGAGTTGACAAAGGACTCTTACAAGCCGCATAACTTCATAACCGTTGATTGAAATGTGTTTATATTTATTACACAGCCACCAAAATTCAAAACGCGGCCGAATATATTATACTTTGTTAACCTCTTTGTCGTGTCTCTGTCGTGTTTACAAAACCCCACTCTACTCATTCTCACTCCCTGTTTCACTCCATTTCGTTCCTTTTGCTCATTCTCACTCCCGTATATCTACCCACAGTCTTACTCCATTCCATTTATGGTGCTCATTTCCATTCTATGATACATTCCCACAGTCATTGTGCTCGATCGTGTGTATTCAGTCGTTCCATTTCCACTTAAACCCTCACAGAGGCAAATTAGTGAAGCACAGAAAATTGAAATGGGTAAGTTGCTAAGGGCAGAGCCGGAAGGACCAAAGTTTATAGAGGGATATCCGCAAGCAAAAGAGATATTGAAGAAAGCTAAATGGCTGCGTTTTATTCAGAAATTCAGAGGTTACCACAAAGAAGTTACGAAAGCGTTTGCAAGGTCATTTGATGGCTCGGAAGCAGAAGTTGGAGACCTCAAGTTTTCGGTTAATGAAGCATCAATAGCAACAACCACAAAACTTCTTCAGGAGGGAGAACGTTGGTTCAAAAATAAAAGCATCAGTGATGAGGCATGGAGAACAATTCTACGAAATCAAGGTATGGATATCACTGTTTTTAAAAGAGGAATCCCTGTGCATGCAATAAAAGAAGAATGGGCCACTTTACTACTAATTGTTCAGAAATTTATTACATGTGAAGGTCGTTTTGGGTCTATGTACATGTACCATACCAGGCTATTGATGAATTTTCTTGAAAACCAAACTCTCAATCTCCCTTATTTTCTATTCAATAGCTTAAAGAAAATGGCTGTGACTGCTCAAAAACACTTAGGAGATGTAGAGCCTCATCTTTATCACCACGGCCTTATAAAAATTCTGATTGAAAAGGAGCTAAAGGAAAGAAAAGATACATGGGAACAATTCCTAGTTAGAAACTTCTTTGAAGAACCTCAGGAAATTCCTGAAGGTAGTTCAATTAGAAGGAGTAGAAGAAAAAGAATGAATGTTGAAAACCAAATTACTCCTACTCAGGAAATTCCCGCAGCTAGCACAGCAAAAAGAAGTAGGAGGAAAAGAACAATTGAGGAAATCCAAAACACTCCTACTATTACTATGGAAAGAACTGATAGGGAAAAGAGATTGGTAAAAAGGAAGAAGAAGGAAATCAAGGTTAAGAAGCCAATAATACCAAAAGGGAAAGAAATTATTGAGGTTGTCCATAAAACTCCTTCTTCTGAAGAAGAAGATCATCAAATACTATCTGAAAGATTAGTTTATCTTCAAAAACAGTCATCTATATCCAAGAAGGCAGAGACAGGAAAACAAGAACAAAAGGACAGTATACCACAGCATGTGAGGAGAAGTAGCAGGCTTAAGGGAAAATTGAGAAAAACACAAATTAAGGGTCCTCATTTCATTGATTTGGGTGAGGAGACATCTGAACAGTCTCCAACTGACCATAGTCCATTTTAGTCAGTTAGTGAACCTGATTCCTTTCATTCCCAATCAGACAATGAGCATACTCCATCTTATTCTCAGCAAAACATTGATGTAAGCCCTCCTCGGCCAGATTTTGAACATAATTCTCCTTTACAGCGTTTTTGGAACAGCCCAATGAAAAGGACACCTGAAATAGATCCCAAGCAGCAGGAGGTATATGACTATATATAATCCTTGGAAAAGGCAGCCACAGGTCCAAGTACTTCTTCCATTCAGCCACATACATTGCAGGATGATTTGGTCCAGTCATTAAAACAGGAAATTTTTGAGCTGGAGCTTTTAAATCGGCACATCAAAAATGAAAATGAAACATTGAAAGAACAAGGCAAACTGGACAAGATCATCCATGATAATACTATGTTACATTTGGGAATTTGGCAAAAGAAGAATAAGAAATTGAAAAGGAAATGCTAGAGATTGAGCAGAGCACTTGTGAATATCAAATTTAGGTGCTTAATGAAGAAACCCAGAATGATGGCAGTACCAAAGAAGAAGAGAAGGGGATTGGATGTGCTGGCTGAAGTATCAAGGCACATGAACTGAACAAAGAGTATCAAAATTTTGGTTGCATGAGGACATGCAACACCTTCACAGTGGGGGTATGTTGAGTCCCAAATTTGCATCTTTTCCATACACTTTTCCATACCTTTTTCACTCACCCAAACCTCCCAAATTGTCAATATCATGTGCAAAAGAGTATCTAACATGGTTTTTAATTATATTTTTGTGTTTTCTATTTGATCTAGATTTTGTTCATTCAACTGCGGAATCTTGCCACTTTCCGCAGCTGCTGCAACTTTCCGCAGCTATTTTGTGAAACTCTATGCTACAGGTGTCTACAAGGGAAACTAGCCACATGGGCAGGTCAGGAATGACGTGGACATGGTTCGTGTCCTATTGGTTCAAGCAAACTCGTCCAAAGAAGCCGCGGTCAAAGGCGTCCACATGGAAGTCAACCATGGAGTTTCATGTCGGCCGGACTCTGTTTCGTGGCATATAAAGATCCATACGGCCGTTTCTAAGCCTGCGGAGGTTAAATCGACATCTGTGCAAAGCTTTGGAGTCGAATTCAAGCATCCACCTTCCGTAGATTCACTTTCCAACACGGCCATACTCCTATATCCGTGGACGTAGTGGTCTACGTGCTCTCTGCCATCATGAACTTTAGGAGACAGTTACAGTTTATTGTTATATATAGAGCGTTTGCATACGCACATAAAGTTAGTTGATAGTTGATGGTTGATGTTAGTGAATGTACTCTGTTATCTTTTAGTCTGCTCTGTAGTGATTACGCTGCACTTGTGCCGTAACACTACCATTCTGTAATGAACTGCTTTTTTTAATATGAGAAGACTCTATTTTTCAACTTAATTCGTGTTTGAGGATCGTTACCAAGGCTGTGTAGAGGGCCCCTGCTCAGCTAAGGTTTTGTGTATTAGTGTATATTTCTCATTTCATTTCTTTTAAAATCATTGTATCATAATCCATCCATATGTTCATATTTTGCAATTTGTTTCATTTCTGTTTATACATTTCCATAATTTCCATTTCATTTCTGTCTTTCATGTTTTATGATTGTTAATCACTGATCAGTGTTCTTGTGCAGGTTATAGATAGGCAGCCCGGGCATTTTTATAGCTTTTTGACTAATGACATGGATCTAACATTGTTCTGCTGCTAGTTTGCTTTTCATAGCTTTTGTTTATTTTCAGTCTTGCTTTGTTCATTTCAGTTTTGTTTTTCTGCTTCAGTAGTTAAAATTTAAATATACTAATCTTCTCATAGCATCTTCAGTTGCCTCCGAAAGCCACAGCTGGACTGATGGTGAGGGACTGCATTATGAAATGTGTAGTTTAGTATTAGTTTCTTTTCCGCAAATTTAGATATATTAAGCTGCTCATAGCATCTTCAGTTGCCTCCGAAAGCCACAGCTGGACTGATGGTGAGGGACTGCATTATGAAATGTGTAGTTTAGTATTAGTTTCTTTTCTGTAAATTTAGATATATTAAATCATGTATGACATCTTCAGTTGCCTCCGAAAGCCACAGCTGGACTGATGGTGAGGGATTGAATCATGAGTGTATGGTTTAGTATTAGTTTATTTTCTGCAAATTAAATATCAGTTACACAAGTTGTTTATGATTACTTCCGAAAATCATAGCTGGACTAATGATGAAGGGTCAAAAGATAAATTGATGTAATCTGATTTAGATTTATTTTGTTGCAATTTTGAATTTCCTTAAGCATAGTTTCTTTTGTGTTTAGTCGGCAGCAAGAATAGTTTGGTTTTCATGTTCACTAGTTTATTGTTTTGATTTATTAGATTAGCAGCACCTTTTCATTTCAGCAGTACACTTTTACTTTCTTTCAAGTCTTGTCATTGTAATTTTCAATTTGCTTTTAAAGTTTCAAGTTGGTAATTCATTATAGGGGATATCACTTCCTTGAACAAATATAACCAAACTTGTTTTCATTTTAGAATTTCCATTTCACCTTAAAAAAACCAAAAATGACAAAAAGTTAAGAAATAAAGCCATTCCCACATATACATGACAAACGCCCTTAATGGCCTTGATTGGTGGCCCAAATGCAGCAATTTAGGACACACTAAATTGACCAAACAAAGGCTAGAGCGATATGCCCGGATACAAGTTCGTCATGACTCATCTACTATCAATGAACATCCGGGGGCTGGGCAGTGCCACCAAAACAAACTGTCTGAGGGAATTGCTGTTGGATAATACACCCATTATTTTCATGGCTCAGGAAACGATGTGCATAAGGGAGAAGGCTATAAAGATGTTACTAAATATGAAACAGGGCTGGCATGCAGCAGCAGTTGATGCTGTTGGACAATCCGGAGGGCTTATATCAATATGGAACCCAGTATACGCCAATTTTCGTGCTTATAAATTCTTTGGCGGTATCATTTTAACAGGGCACCTCAGAGGGTACGCGGAGCAAGTTAACATCATCAATATATATGCACCATACGCCAATAGACTTGCTTTCTGGCTTCGCATGTTTACTTCTCGCATCATCAGCTTACATAACTTGATAATCATGGGGGACTGCAACTTTACTATGCGGGCTGATGAAATATGGGGGAGATCAGCACGCAGGGATCCATTATCAGGGTTTCTCAGTACTGGATTTCATGATCATCACATGGTGGACATTCGTCTGTCTCCACTTCTGCCGACGTGGACAAATAGGAGGGCAGATGGGGATTTCATAGGAAAAAGACTGGATAGGGCGCTAATACATAGTGATCTTATTGACAAATGGGGTCTGCCGAGATCTGATATTATCGTATCTGAGATATCTGACCACATGCCGATCAGGTTATCATGGCGTAGCAATGATTTGGTTTGTGGCCACCCTTTTAAATTTAACAGGGTTTGGCTCGAAGATGATGATTACACAGGTATGGTAGCGGATCTGTGGTCGGAACGGGCGGATGATTTGACTCTCAAGGATTGGGACCTATTTCATCATAAATTACAAAGGATTAAGAATGCCACAAAGGCTTGGGAAATACAGAAGAAGGCGGCGCTAAAGGAAGAGTTGAAAGGAATTAATAAACAGATGGATGACTTATATTTTTCCATATCGACCTCAATTCCGGATGTATTTGTTACAAACTATTTGAAGGAGTTGGGTGACAGAAGGAAGGAGATATTGAGGATTGAGGAAGTGTCTTGGAAACTTAGGAGCAGGATTACGTGGCTCAAAGAGGGTGATCATAACACCAAATTCTTTCATAAATCTGCAAGTGCGAGGCGGAACAGGAACGCCATATGGCGCATTAAAAAGGCCGACGGCAGCTTTGCAATCTCCAATTCTGATATACAGCAGGAAGCGTTTTCACATTTCTCTATGTTTTACAGGGCGAATTCTATGATTTCTGCTGATCAACATGCATGGGTGTTGGATCGTTGCTGTAGATACTTTAACAATGAGGATATATCAGTGATTGATGAAGTTATATGCCCGAATGAAGTATTGATGGTTCTGAAATCATTTAACAAGGACAAATGTCCGGGTCCGGACGGATGGAATGCAAAATTTTTCATATTTTTCTTTGATATGCTGGGCAAAGAACTGACGGACATGATGGAGCTTTTCCGTGTCCGAGGCATGATGCCAGCAAACTTGAACTCTACATTCATCGCGTTGATTCCTAAGGTGGCCGACCCTCAAGTATTCACGAAGTTCAGGCTCATTGCGTTATGTAATCTTATTTATAAGATTACCTCGAAGATCATTGCAAACAGAATCAAGTCAGTTCTATCTAAACATATCTCTAATGCATAATATGGATTTTTGAATAATCGATCCATACATGATGCCATCGCCATTGCTCAAGAGGTGATGCATTCTATGCATACGGGGAAAAAGGAGGCATTGATCATGAAGGTTGACCTTCATAAGGCATATGACACGATCGACTGGTCTTTCATCAGGATTCTTCTTCTCAAGGTCGGTCTTCCCGTGCGTATCATCCGTTGGGTGATGTCCTGTGTCTCCAATATTAGCTACGCAGTCTTGGTAAATGGCAAACCCACAAAATTTTTTAAGGCGGGTCGGGGGTTGAGACAGGGCTGCGCTCTGTCACCTCTTCTATTTATCATGGTCATGGATGGTTTTAGTCGAATCATGCAATCATCTGAAGAAAAGGGCTTCATCAAGGGTTATAGTTTTTCAAACTCTGTAACAACATCACATTCACTATTCGTAGATGATTTACTTATATTTGGGCAGCTGATTAGGAATCATTGGTTTTTTATCCATATCTGCTTTAAGCGTTTTTATTCAGCTACAGGTCTGGCCATAAACTGCAACAAATCCTTTCTCATATATGAATATGGGAACATTCAGGAAATCAGTTTTATTGCTGAATTTCTTGGAGTGGAAGTTCGACTGGCAACGGAAGGATTCAAATATCTGGGCTATTTCATTAAGCCATCAGGGTACAGGAATAATGACTGGAATTGGATAATGGACAGATTCAGGGACAAGATTCATACATGGTCACACCGGTGGTTATCAAAAGGTGGTCGATTAATTATGATTCAATCAGTGTTGTCTCAGATGCTGGTGTACTGGGCTCACCTCCTTCTTATTCCAGCAGGGATCATCGGCAAGATAAATGGTATCATTACACACTTTCTATGGGGCGGATCAGAACACAACAAGAAATTTGTTTTATGCAAATTATCGACCATCTCCAAACCAAAAGATATGGATGGATGGGGAATATTAGATGCCCACGAATTCAACAAGGCGCTTCTAATGAAGTCATTTTGGAGGGCAATTAAAAGACAGGGCATATGGCACGAGATTATCAAATCTAAATATTATCAAGGGGATATCCTACTCCAGATCTCATGTGGCAACTATCGTTCTCCTCGTAATTCATCCTGCATTTGGCGCAGTTTTAAAATGGTTATGGCTCAGATGGCAACGCGTTTGGTTTGGCAATTTAGGGTGGGTAGCAGCATCCCTATTGGGGCAACAAACATTCAACTATTGTCGAATCAATGCCGACCATCACACAGACTTCTTCACGCATTGACACAGAGGGGTATCATGTATTACTCTCAGATTATACACCAATGGTCTAATGATGCACCGATTTTCAAGGATGCCGATCAACTCGGATTAGCAGACGGTCTGGCGCAGGAATGGGAGGTTTTCAGGGATTTCCTGCGATGCGCGGGATTCTGCTATGCTAATGGTGGCGACATAATGACATGGGAAGGACCCATGTTGAATCAAATGATAGTTGTCAAAGAAGCATACAGGTTCAATGTCTCACATAATCTACTGAATCCTGCTACAAAATTATTTTTACCATTTTGGCAACGAAATATCCCCATGAAGATTATTATTTTTGGCTGGCTGTTATGGAGAGGTAAGACACTGACCTGGGAGAATTTAATAAAGAGAGGATACATGGGCCCCAGCATCTGTGTTCTATGCCGCATGGAGGCGGAAACTTCTACACACCTCTTCATTACATGCCCTATTACTAATCGACTTTGGCGGTTATTTGGGGATCATTATATTGACCCGGCATGGAGGCCTACTGATTTCATGACTGCAGCACTGGAATGGGACAAGATCAATTGTAAATATCGATCGCTGCCATTTTATCTCACATGGGAGATTTGGCTGGCCAGAAACAGGATCATATTCGAAGACCGGCCATTTCATATTCAACAGAAATTTTCAGTGATTAAGGAATGGATGGATGATTGCCCCATAGCTATGCCTCGTCTTCCGGATTATTCTGCTCGAATTCGCCCACACCAGATCAGTCTCCCGGCATTATATTTTGATGGGGCATCTGTGGAGGGTATGACCGGGTGTGGGGCATGGATCAAATTATCTGATTCGGAGCGATATCATATGTATTGGTGTGGGGGTCCCGGTTCAAATAATAAGGCGGAGGTTATGGCATTGTGGGGTGGCCTCCATATCGCTCATGAATTGCATATACAGGGTATAAGTATATATGGTGATTCACTACTCATTATTAACTGGATCTCCAACAAGAATCAAATGATGACGCCGCAACTATAGGGTTGGGTGGAGAGGACACAGGGTTTATGGCAGAGAAGTGGTTGCCCGCCCATCAACCATATTTATCGTGAAAGCAATACCAGGGTAGATAAATTATCAAAGAGGGGCCTGTTGGCTGGATATGGCAATATGGAGGTTTCACATTTTAAGGAGGGTCGGTTGATTAGGACATACTCGATCCCCATTCCATAGATTATGTCATATTTTGCCATTCTGCTGCTATGTTTTATTTAGGTTATAAGAGGGCTATAGGCTTTTTGGAATCACACAGGTAGATATTACCAATTTTGAGTGCTACAGGATATGGGGCCACGAGGAATGCTTCCGAGTTGCATCGGAAAGGCAAGGGGCACCATATCGGAAGACATACTCTTTTCATTTATTGGTTGTGTTTTTCGTATCTCTCTTTATTATTACATGGACTTCGGCAAGCGAGCCGGATGAAGACAAGCGAGCGTGATGGGGATTTTGATACATAACAGTCATAATATTATCCCATTTTGCTTTTTCAGGCGACAGGTATTAACCAGAACAGGGTTTTCTTCTTATCTGTTGATGATGGAATTGATATTATGGTGATGAACTGACAGAGTTTATCACAAGATAATATGCATGTCAACATGATATGATGGTTATTGGTATGTATTATCAATCGTATTGATAGCCTTTATCCTTCACTGGATGTATTATGCATAGCTGCCCATATACACAGGGCGCTAATATAATCTTGGATGGAACTAGACCTCCAGAGATGAATGATGATCCACTTACATGGCTCATTTTTCCCATTAATGAGCTTATGCAAATGGATTAATATGTTGGAATTCTTACTGTATTCACAGATGAGAACATAATGATTATGTACTGCTTTATATCCTAATATAAAACAGCGTTTTTTTTCCTCTGAAAAAAAATATGCTCGAGGGCTTAGTGAAGGACACGTTGCCAAAAAAATTGTAGTTTTCTATGGGACAAGAAATAGCTAACATGGCTAAAGGCTTCCAACCACTTTGATGGGCTTTCCACTTTGATGGGCTTTCCTCTGTGCGATTTGGATTTAATGTAGCCCAAAACCTTCTCTATCTAGTCTAAAACTTTGAGACATAAATCACTTTTGAAACGGTTATCACTCCAATAATTTTCCAGGGTTGTTTGTATTTTGGTTTAAAGAATATTAGAAGTAACTACAAACCTACTTTTAAGCTTTAGGATTTATCCTTTCTAATGCTTAGAGAGGGCTTTCTTTGTATGTTTTATCTTTATTTTTTTAGTTGATTTTAAGCTAGTTATATATGATTACTTGGGATTTTGATTTTGGATTTGGTTTGGTTGATGGTGGACTCACTAGTTCAGATGGATATATGCAGGTTTGTATTCCATTGAGCAAATGGAGTCAATGTGTCAAGCAGCAGGACAGAATCAAGGTCAAAATGAAATGTTCACAAGGCAAGATAGTTAGGTCAATTCAGATCTTCAAGTTGAATGGTGAAATAGTTTTAATTGGGATGAGAGATCAGTTAAAGATTCTCAGATCCGGATAATGAGTGTAAAGACAGAGGTCAATCAAAAGTAGGGAGAAATTAAGAATTCCCTAATATGGATATCAAAAGAAAACATGTAAATGAAAAACAGTTCAAGACAGAGTGTAATTAAACATATTCTGTAATAACATTCTTGTCATATCATTTAAATTAAGCAAACATATAAGCATGTGAAAAACATAAGAAAATGACAAAGAACAAGTGAAAATGCTTCACTAAAGTGGCTCAACACATTAATCCTATAATATGATGCTTTATTGCTCAATCCAGTCTGCTGACTTGAAAATGGTACAAAACACCCTCAGGTTTCAGCTCAGTACAACTATAGAAATGTTTAGCAATTCATCCACACTCAATACTTCAAAATGTGAAGTATTTATACAAAAACTCTTACAAAATATCCAGAAAAAAAAAAAATTATGAATTATTCATGGAAAATAAATATCTTCTTGCAAGAAGATAGAGACAGTTATCTAACTAATGCAGGTTGTCCCTGCTTTTATTGAATTTGTTGTTGGTTGTCTTTAATTTGTTGTTGATTTGTCTCTTTGTTGTTTGCTCAAGGAAGGTTGTTTGTTAGGTAGTGGAGTGTCCTTTACACTGGCAATCTTTCACTCTGGTTTGACTTTAACTCTGACTTTTACTTGATACACTTTAACTGCCTCTGTTTTCACTTGAAACTGTCACTGTTGTTTATAACCTTTTGACTGCTCTGTTTACTTTTTTATTTTCACAGTAAATCAGTCAACTTTTCCCAGTCTTTTGTATTTGGTAGTTTTATCTTCACCATCCTTCTGAATATTTCATCTACCTCTGTATATTTTGAAAATGTAGGCTTGTTGACAAATAGGTGTTTTAACTCATGTTGGAGGTAAAAATGATTTTCAAAATTCTTGTAGAGAACTTTCCCTATTGGAATTCCTTGTGAAGAAGGAAGATTAGCTTGATCCTTAGCCACTTCTCTCATTTTCTTATCATAATCCTCGTGTTTCATTAATTTTTCATGAATAAGAATTTCGCAGGCTTTTCTATCTTAGAATGTCAAACTTCACCATAAATATAGTTATGGCAACCTCCATGTTCTGAAATTTTTCTTCTAACTGTATCATCAAGTTCCTCTTATAAATCACCTTCCTAACTTCTAGGATGGTATCTGTCCTGTCACTAATCCCAATCTCTTCTAGTTCTTGCTTATTCTTGGAATTGAGGAATTTGATGATTTCATTAGCATCTTCAGGTTCCTTACCAAGTTATTCTTTTATCTTATGGATAGCTTCTTGATCCAGATTTATGCAGGAACACAACAGAATACACATGTAACCATAAATACAAATATGCAGCGTAAATAAAATTTCATTTCATTAGTATCAAAGAAATGAAATTTCCTTACAGACATAATATAAATAAACTAGCTAGGGCACCGGTAGCTTATCTCTAAGAAGAGATGTGGTAGCTACAGGCCTCTGAACTGAGTTTCAATGAGGCTCAAGGGCCTATTTATTATTTAGAAACAATGGAAAACCCTAAACATCCAAAACCCTAACCCTAGGAGATGAAACACTAAAACAATGGGCCCCATATGGGTAAATTGGTGTTTTAACTTCCCGGGGACGTAACTTTTCCCAAAAAACATCGTTTAGCGCCTCAAAATGGCTCCGGAAGTTCACAACTTGAAAAACTGTCAAAAATATTAAGTTGTGCCAAAACAGAAAAACTAAAAGAGACAATGGTGGGGCCGCAAGTGGAATAGGTGGGTGGCCACCAATATCCACCTAGATCACTTCTCCTGCTACTTTGATGAGATCCTTTTGTTCATAAATAACCTAAATTGATAGCCAAATATCATTGATAGATTCAATGATATTGGTCCATAGCTACTACTTGGCTTGTGCCATTGGTTCTTTCAGGGTTAGATCTTTTTCTAACTTCTTCAATTTATCTGTCAATCTGTTTTCTTTATGTTCTTCATTCTAGACCATAATCTGAGCAAGTTTCTTTTCATCCTCCAGGATTTTCAACTTTTATTTAAGTATGTTGATTTCATTTGACTGAATAGACATGTCCTGCATTTCTTTAACTAACTTACTTGCTTCATCAATTGGTTGTGTTGTTGATGTAGATGAATTTGCTACTGAAGACGTTTCTGAGGTGACAGGAAGTGTTGTAGCTACTGGAACTGTAGGGGCCAATGATTCTGCTAGTGTAGAAGGCATAGTTGTTATGACTATAGGAATTACAGTGACAGGAATTTCTTCTCTAGCCTTTTTCTCCCATACCAACTTGTCCATTTCATTCTCCATTTCTTCGATTTGGGTAGTTAATTGAAGTATGAAATTCATCATTGCATCTTTTTGGCTTTGACTTTCTACAATTTCTTTAGCTTGAGGATGTTCTATAGGAGGAAATTTGAGTTGTTTTCTTAATGCAACAATGTCTACATTCTTCTTTTTTATCAGTTCTTCTGCAATTTTGACATTATTATGATCATATCCTACTTCAATTACCAAATCCTCCAGAGATTTTATTCTATTGTCTTTAGCCTGTGAAAATGTTTTTTCTAATTTGAGCTGATCTTTGATGTTCCCAAGAGTGTTTTGTAGCTTCTATACACTAATGGACTTGGTGGTCATTGTAGAATATATCATTTCCCTTACCTGCTTATGAAACTCAATTTGGTCCAAAGGATGAATATCCTTGGCCATGACTTCAGTCTTTTTGTAATCAGAAGATGACTTAGGAGTTTGACCTATGGGTTGAAGAAATTTCATCTACATTGTTAGTATGAATCCCTTTGTCGATGTGTACGAAAAAAGACCACTTTAGCTACGCATAACTAATAGCCCTAACATCAAAAGTGGCTACCAATATCTTCATATCTGTAGTTAGTTGATCAAGACAAGAGCTGCAAAAAACCAGATCTATGTATAGAAAGACATTAAGCAGTAAAAAGAAGGGTTTGCTCCATATATCCAATAGACAAGACAAGAACAATTTTTGAAAGAATTTTTTTATTAAGGGCACCTGGGAGGAAAACAAGAAGATGTTTCCAATTCTCCTCAATGGGATGGGTTCTTGGAAGTCCTCAGCACTTCAGATCTAGCATTTCTCTCTCCTGTTGGTGTAGAAAACCCAGACAAAGATAGAACTCAAAGGAAGCTCACACAACAAATAATGGAAAATATGACAATGATAATGGCTCAAAGTCAGACCAAGAGTTTAGATCCAGAGTGATCTAATAGGCAACAAAAGGTGAAGAATGGTAGGAAAAACTCTCCTATTTATAACAAAATATTGGGTCATTCTAGATCTTGGTGCATGATTAAAATAATGTTAACCAAATCTAGATCCACCTTTTATGGAATATTTTATTATATTTGTTGGAGGGAAAAAGTATTTGACATGGGTCAAATCCCTTTATTTGTCAATAATAAATAAATAAATGATTTATTTATCATTTTAAGGAAGTGGTTGAAAGATAATCAAATAAATAATGATTTATTTAATTATTTGTGGGTGATTTGGTCATATTTAACAAGGAATATTATCTAAATAAGATTTAAATAATTATTCCTAGAAAATAACAAGATAAATAAAGGTTTATCTAATTAATTTATTTTTTTTTGGGTTAAACATGACTGGGAATAATAATTAAATTATGGTTTAATTAATTATTCCATGAGGAAAATCAAACAAATATAGGTTTGTTTAATATTTCCTTTTGGGGTTTCCTGTTTAGACCATAAACAACCTAATAAATGTGGTTTATTAAGTTATTTTACATAGTGAAAGCAATTTTAATTAGGGTAAAATTGGTCTTACATGGTGTAATTGGGTCCATCTAATGATAAGAGGTTAGATGACCAAAAAATGGTGTAACAGATTGCCCCCCCGCGTGCGAGTGTTAGGAGAAAATCGTATGACCGAAGTACGTTGTAAGAACTCAATCACCAGACATCAAGAGGGAAGTCAGAGAGAGAAATGTGAGGTAGACTAAGGTGCTGAAGAACTAGACCCTGAGGAGACGAGACTTGCAGGTGAAACAAGTCTCTTTTTAGGAGAGGGTACCTGTGCTAAAGGCGGCGGGGAAGGCATACCTATGCCCACCGAGACAAAGTACAAAAGAATAGTGTGTCCAGTAAACAAGGGACCGAACCATAAAGTACAGCCGGCATAAACATGAGCCAGAGAAAAATACAATGAGGGATCCCACATACATGCTGTGCCTAGGATAACATCCAGGACTTATACAATAATATCTGATTACATGAGATAAAAATACAACCCAAATGCCCACTATGAGCGGGGAAGGGCTCACAATAATCTGACTGATACATGCAAATCAAAGAGGTGCTGCAAGCGGCTAAGGTCGACATCATCAAATATATGGAGCTACATCGAAGGCTGCAATGAAGAGGTCATCCGGGTCCGTGGGGGGCTACCTGCAGGGCCACCCCCTCATGAGGGCCGAGACATCTCACACACACCCGGGCATCACTAATAGCTGCTTCTGCATCACTGAACCATCAAGCATATGAATCTCGATCATGCTGAAAGGAGCTGGAGTGGAGAAACAATCAAGTCAAAGGGAAATGAGAGATCCCTTTGCCTGATCCGAGGCACCGAACAAGAGTGGAAGCTGGAACCAAGGTACACCGCCCTCTAGACCTGTCTTCCGGAATGAAGGAGCTGATGTCGACAGAAGGAGGTCCGCCATAGGTGAGGCAATGAGAGATCCTCAACTAAGGCACGAGAGAAAATAGTAGAGCGACGGACAGACTGACACCAATGATGATGGTGAAATGGAAGGGACTGAGTAGCGAATGGACGACTTCCCTTGTTAGAGCATAAAGGGCATGAATGACATGGCAGCGACTGACGCAATATCATAAGGGATAGGGGACAGTGGGACTGAAGGCCATAATGTGCGACACAAGAGAGAGACCAAGCAATGAAGGATGGAGGGCTATAGCGGGGTACAAAGGGACTCGGGATAGACTCCATGAATGCGATGATGACTCAACTTGGATGCTCGAAACAAGGGCGACTCGATGGTGCTGCCACACAGTAAAGGCCCAATGGGGGACCATGAAAACATGAGTACAAGATGGTAACTCATGACGAAAATCGACACGAACAAAGACAAGTAAGGAGGAAAAATGGTGCCCCAAGTACAAGTGTCGTAAGTGAAGAAATGTGATTTTAAGGAGAGGTGAAGTGACCCTTCTTGGACAAAATGTGTCCCGGTGAAGTATCAAATCACAAAAAAATAATAGATACCCATTTGAGGGCTCGGTGAGAGCTTTCCAACGGTGCAGACGGTTTGTCAAACGGGGCTACGGTATGGTCGCAGCAGGCGAAAGAAGAAACAAGGGTTCTCTTTTAATAAGACAGTTTTCCCTCCAAATTCACTCATTTGCTAGTGTTGCTATGGTGAATGTAGAGAGGAGAGAAGGCCCTAAATCTTGCGGTGAGCATAGCGGACAAACCGACCATTGGAATCAAGATCCGTCAGTGGCAGGTAAGAGGCCTAACCTTACTCTTTCAATTTGATGGATTGAAAGTTCAGTTTAGGGCCCAAAAGCTCAGTAACAGACCTCCTTCATCTCTACGGCCGGGTCGCACTTTTTGGGCCAAAAAGTGCGACCTGGGAAGCAGGTTTCAGGGAAAAAACTGCGACCTGTCCTAGAATTGGGCAGAAAAGTGCGACCTGGAAGATGAGGGGGTTTTGGTGCTGTTTTATTGCTGAGAGTTGGGTTTTTGTGTTTGGTTATGATATTCCCTATCTGTATGCTGACAAAGATGATTTTTTTGTGCAGATATGGCAGATATACAGGTTAACTGGAGAGAGAGAGACCTGGGTACATTACGGGCAGAGATCCAAGCAGATCAGGGTGTCCGTCGTGTGTTGGCCAGGTTTGGGGTTCTAAAGTTTTTGGAGAACCCTTTGATGAGGGCAGGAGAGCCTTTGTTGGCCCGGATTATCAGTTACTGGGATCCAGAGCATGAGGTCTTTGTAGTGCAGGGGCACAGGATCGAACTGACAGTCCAGGATGTGTATTTCCTGACGGGTCTCCCGCCACTGGGGATGGTGGGAAACACGCAGCCAGTATTACCGCGGGGGCGACATATCATGGAGTTTGTGGAGCGACATTGTCGACCGGGTCTCCAAGTCAAGGGGACTCAGATACCGATCGGGGATCTAGAGAGATTAGAGACCCGTGCAGTGGCCGTAGCGGTGCTGCGTATCCTGGGCAACCAGGCGCTCCATCACATCATTGGGGGGCAGATGATGATTGTGGAGAGTGTGTTGAGTAGGACCTACTATGGGTGGGCCCAAATGATGTTGGTGTCGCTAAAACGACATTTGTCGCTCTGCAAGCGGCAAGTGAACCACGATTTCTCGTATGGGACTTTATTGTGCGCCTTCTTCTTTGAGAAGATCCCAACCTTACGACCTCGTATACAGCTCCCAGATAGGGGCCCAAGAGAGCCCAGGATGCGCCGGTGGGGGTGGCTATTGTGTAGAGGAGGAGGAGGGGTGGTCGAGCGAGTGTTTCGACCTGAGTTCTTTGCCCATTGGGAGCAGATGCCGTTATACATTGACGACTATCCCTATAGTGGGATGATTTATTGTGGAGATCCGGCCCTGCCACTTCTGCCTGGTCGAGTATGGGGGCCCGATGGTAAGTGACAGATTACTATTCTTGTATGGGCATGTTAAAGTTATTGAATAGTAGATATGGTACTGATTCATGTACTTTTGGTATGCAGATATAGCTCCGGTAAAACCGGCCGGATATATGGGACACCCGGCAGCCTCTGGAGCTGCAGGGCTGAGTGGGTCGAGAGCAGCGCGCAATGAGGATGCGGCCGCCCTCCTGGAGGACATCCGCCGTAGATGCGAGACGTTGCTGACCGGAGTTTCAAAGCGCGGGTGGCAAGACTTAGACGACCAGTACGTGGAGGCATGCATTGGTCTTCCCTCGGAATGGCGAGGTGTCATGCGGCGCATGGCGATGGCCGGTCAAGGCATACGTGATCTACGGGCTACAGGGGCAGAGCCATTGGCTCGGGATCCGCCAGATAGTGAGTAGGTGTGGGGCATGTGGTGCTCCCTAGTGTGTATGTAGGGGCAGGTGGTGCCCCCAGTTTTGAGTTTTTTGTAACATGCTATGGGCATGTCATATGTATCAGAGTAGATGGACTCTAAACACATGTTTTTGCGACACATATTATGGATATGCATCGTTTTTAATTATTATGAATGTTATTGTCTTGTATGAAATGCGTGTGATAAATGCCAATCTAGAACATGGTTTGCAATACTATCTACATAGTGATTCTGTTCTCGAGGTACATGGTTGAAAGTTATGGTTTCAAATTCACGTATCAAGAGTTTCACTCGTAAATATCGTTTAAACAGCACAGGGTTATGCACACTATGAACACCATTTAGTTGCATGACAAGAAGTAGGGAATCCAAATGAACATGCATATGGAGGATGCGATGAAAGAGGGCATCGGCTAAGAGACCATGCACTGCATCATATTCGGCCTGATTGTTGGTGGTAGTACCAATGCAGACCCCGTTTGAGAGAACAAGGGCATGCAAGGGGGTGAAAATGGCCCAACCTGCCGAGGCTAGATTCTGGGAGTAATGACTTGCACCATCGGTGTAACCGATAAAGGGCGGGGACGAGAGGTCCTGCGGAATGGTGTTACAAGACAACAAATGGGGAGAGGAGATACAATGAAAAGAGCGTGAGTGTACAGAAGACATTGAGCGGAAACTACGGGAGGGAGTGCAATGAGCAGGATGGCTATGACTCATATATAAACTAGAGGGTGGTATATGAGGGCTATAGGAGGTATGGCGGGGACTCGGGCTGCGGAGGTCAACAAAGATACGAGTGGAGTGATCTCGTGTATGGGTAGAAACGAGGGGGTCAAGGGTGGTCGTTGAAGGGGGGTCAAGCGAGGCCACAGGGGAGGATGCAAGGGGACTGGGCTCTAAAGGTCGCACAGAGGAGGATAGGTAAAGAATGGTCGTAGTAGACTCCGTCATCTGAACATCAGGGGGGGGAATGTCGATGGGAGCGGGGGGATCCTCAAGCTGGCCCGAAGCATACTGTGCGAGTATGGGAGAGGCGGATTGATTTTGTTCAACCTCATACTCTCGGACTACTTCTAAAGAGGCGTGGTAATGCGTCAGGTGAGGACAATGGTGGGAGTAATGGCCATGGACACCGCACAAAGCACAGGGTTTGCTAGTGCGAATAGTTTTTGGGTTCTTGGTTATGGACGAGGATGGAAGAGAAGGGTCGGAGACCGTAGACTCAGGGAACGCGACTTTAACCATGGGTTGAATGCGGGGCAACTCAGGAAAAGTATGGGTGGCGTGACCGACGACATCACACAAGGCACAAGGCTTTGCGGGCGGGGGAGGAGCAGGGTCAGTCGGGGTGGCCTTGTCTTTGGATGCCCCCTTGCGAGCTTTGCCTTTCTTTCCTGGAGCTGTCACCACAGGGGTATGGTCCTGGGGAGGTGCAGGGGGCATGGTAGCAACAGAGGAAGCAAGGGGGACCGGTTGAACTGGTGTCAAAGCAAGATAGGGTTTGGGGTGACTAGGAGGGGTAGTGGCTGGAGGGTCAAGGTACCAGATGGGTATACCCAGGGTCAGGTTAGGCAGAGAGAGGGTGGCCATGACAGGGACCGAATAGACTCCGGGAGGGGGATCTAGGAACGATATCTGACCAGCGGGATAATGACCAGGAGGGACGGCTCCGAGATGGTTAAGGCCTGGGGGAACCGATGCAGGGGGATAAAGGGGTTCAGGGATACCAGCTGTAGGAGAAGGGCCAGGAGGAGGAGGGCCGACTGGCGGAGATGAAGGGCTAGGAGCGGGTTGCGGTGGGCGAGGTTGAGTTTGAGGTTGCTGACTAACCGAAGCGGGTCGCTTAAGGGCAGCCCGAGACGATTGCATCATGCAAACATTCGATAAGCTGGGATCAGAGATGTGAGGAGGGGGGAGACCAGGAAAAGTTCCAAGCATGGAGGAATCTTTGTAGACGCTGGGGGAGACACTGGTCAAGGAATCGACGGTTTGCTTATTGGCTACAGAAGAGATGGTCGTCTCAGGGGAGGTCTGAGACTTTGGCTCATGATAAGTCAATTGGTCGATGGTGACTATCTTTCCATTGTGAGGAAAAGACATCTTGCGAAAAACCGCAGATGGGACAGTAGACATGGCATAGTTGTAGCTTCACGCCAATATAATTTTGTAGTCTAGAGGGGCGTCGATGACTTCGACGTCAACGCAAACAGTCTTACCGGCAAGGGTGATAGGACAATTACGAAAAAGGCCAATGGGCTGGGAGGCGTGGTCGTCCCACGCTCGAAGGGTGATCGTGGAAGGGGCCAAGTCAGGAGATCCGAGTTGCTTCCAAACTAAAGCGGACATCACACAGGTGGATGCGCCCTCATCAATTATACACCGAGAAATGTTGGCATTCCGTATTTTGACTGGGATTTGGAAGGCAACGGAAGCAGGAAGAGGAGGATGTTCGGATTGATGGGCGTCGAAAACAATCATTTGGTCATCAGCAGGATCTACAGTGCCCACGGCAGATAGCAGAGCCTTCTTTTGGGAAGGGCACGACTGGAGGAGTTCCAATGTGGAAATGGCAGCAGGAGATTGCGCCAAATCATCTACTATGCTATACGAATGAGCAGCTCGACCAGAAGTAGCATTTCGACGTAATGGTCCCTTAGGAATCTTGGTATGAACCTCAACTTTGGGTTGAGGGATATGTAAGGGGCCATTGGATGTCGAAAGAGGCTCTGTAGAACCGGAAGAAGGGGACTCGGGGGCAGACTGAGCGGGAGGCTTGGGGTACTGGCGAGACCGAGTTTGAAGGTGAAGGTCGATGGTTGGGGAAGGATCAGAGTTCATCATAAGGATCTGGTAATCGGAGGAACCAGAAAGGGAAGGTGGAGTGGCGACCTGGCTGTCAGGCGGTTGGGTAGCCACGAATCCTTGCTGAGGGAAAGGATCAGTAAACACAGCTAGTTGGGTAGTGGCCACATTAGGAGGAGCATGAGGGGAGGCGTGTTGTCCGCGCAATGTGGCTTGAGACTCCCACATCTGCCGCATCTGGGGTAAGAGGGGACAATCGTGGGTGTAATGACCATAAACACCGCAACACGAACAAGGCTTGTTTGTGCGAAGCAGCCTGTCCGGCTTGGGCTGAATGCCCTGTTGCTGGTTGGCAGTGTTAGGGTCCACACCAGAATTGGGTCCACGGGTACCAGGGGCAGATTGGTTTTGATTGCCTCTCCGCCTTCTTTGAGAAGAAGGGGGATTAGTCGCGCCCTGCTGTGCAAATACTTGCCCTGGAGGGGGCTGTAAGTGCTGTTGTGGGTTTGGAGGAGGCAAGGGAGATGGAAGCGCATATGCTGGAGGAGCTGGCGCACCAGGCTGTGGATAAAGGTAATGGTTAGGTTGGGAAACATTGAGGTAAGCAGGAGGTTGGGCAAAAGGAGGAGGCATGTCGTATCCTGGATACATGCTACCGGGAGGGGGAAGAGTGCTAGAGGTGGTGGCCCCTCCCTGAGGGAGACCATAGCCCATAGGAGGTTGAGCATACGGATGAGAAAGGGCTCCAACGATACCGTCGGCAGAATGAGATGCCTGGGGAGGTCAGGGAGGACGGTATAAACATAACCAGACTGAGCATAGATCAGGTCATATTTCAAGGCTATTTGGAGGGCGGCTTCTTCGATTTGAGGGAAATGGGAGGCGACAGCTTTGCCAATGGGAGCTAAGAGAGAGCGAAGGAACCAGTCCATATAGACCCGATCTTCGAAAGGGGGAGCTCGACATAAGCTTCGTCGTCGTCGCCATTCCTGGACATGAGTGGAAATGTGGGTCGAAGAGGTTTGCTTGAAAGAGGTCAAAAGCTCCGTACCAGTATCGTATCGGAGAGGGAGCTGGAAGTAAGATAAAAAGGCTTGGGCAATGGTCGCAAAGGTGGTATGGGAAGAGGTGGCTTGGTCAACATAACATTTGGAAGCTTCGCCGGTAAGCATGCGTTGGAACAACCGAAGACGGATGGAATCATCGGTAATGGAATTGGAAGAACACCACATGTGGAAAGATTGGACATGGTTGGTCGATCCTCTCGGAAGCAAGGCCTTCGAACTAGGGATTTCCGAGGGGAGCTTGGTTGGCATAGCAAACAAACTAACACTGCGGCGTATAGGGTCATCGATCAACCGATTGGAACGGAGGCTGAGGCCCGCGATGTACGACAACGTCAAGAAAGGTGGCCGAGGTATAAATTGGCGGTTCCGCTAGTAGTAGTTCCCGCATTAGGCCGTGAGCACCCTAGCGTTAGGCCCTAGACCGTACATAGTGAAGGTGGACAGGGGGAGAACTGGAAGTAAAAGGAGAACCCAATGAATCAGAAGAGGAGTCGGAGTGCGGACTCGAAGGAGGACTGGCTCGACGACGGCGGGACGGAGCAAGTTGATCGACCAGAAACTGAGGGTGAAGGCCAAGAAGTCTCCGGGAAGTGCGCCTTGGGGGCGCAATGATTACAACACAAACATGACACAAGGGGAAGAAGAATGACCACAAGGGCAAGGAGGTGCAGAATCAAGTGATTACAATGTCAAAACAAGGGCAGATAGGTGCTTGTCAATCGATTTTAAAGTCTTTTCCTGGCGGTGTAAACCAGGCTCTTCTTTGCTTAGGGTGAGTGTGTGGCATGCGTTAATTTTAATTTTTAAACCCTTTTCGTTTTGAGAGAAAGAGAAAAAGTGTGCTGCGTAACTGAAAATAAATCTGCAGAGAACAATATATAATGCTGAAATAACAAAAAATTAACAACTACGATTGCATCGATTCAACCCGAAAAGGCGGGTCTCTCAAAACTAATCTAAAAGAGGGAAAAAATATAGTCAAAACACACTAAAAAGATGCCAATAGATCTAGGGTCGAAAGGGACAGGGATCTAAAGGAGAAAGCTGCTGAAAAGAGGTGCAGATCACAGCCAAAAAGCAGAGGCAAGGTGGCTGGAAAAAAGGAGGAAATCAGCAAAAAGCGGAAAGGACAGGGAGGAGGTCCTAAAGGGGGGTCCAAAAAAAAATACAAGAGGTGATTTAAAAGGAAGAAGAGCTAATTTAAAGGGATCTCAGAATGAGGGATCAGATCTGAAAAAGAAATGGCTGAAAACTCTGAAAATTTAGACACTTACAGCAGCTAAAACTCTTCCACAAAAAGTGGAGGGTATCAAGCCCCATGGGATAGGTTCCCACTTAGATGAAAAACAAACTGTAAAACAAAGTCTAAACCGTGATGCGCAGGCCGGAAAACCCCATTTAAGCCTTTACAAGAAACCTTAAAAATTGCGAAAACAAATGAAAAATTGGCAGTCGCAGTGTTCCCGAATTCGTTTTCTTGCACGTGTGTCGCAAAATCAAGCCGGGTGCGCCACCTGGAGGTCCAGGTCGCAGTTTATGGGCTGAAAAGTGCGACCTGAAGCTCCGAGTGTCTCGGCGGCAGATTTCCAGAAAAGTTGTCGTCTCAGTTGCAGCTGATGTCGCTTACCTGCGCAATAGGGCCAGAAACACACGGAAGTTAGAAATTTTAATGTTTTAGGGTTTTAGAGGAGAAAAACAACATGAAAATAGGAAAAACAAAAAGTTGAAAAGAAACCCTAGGGTCTAAAGTAGCTGGATATGCAGGAATATGAAACTGCCACGGTCGTTATTTAAACCCGTGTGGAGCCGACTAGTGGCGAATCCTTTGTCGGCGGTGTCGCGAAAAGACCACTTTACCACACATAACTAATAGCAACTTTCGTCAAAATTGGCTCAATATCTTCGCATCTGAGAATAGCTTCGATCAAGAAAAACAAGAAAAAGAGCTGCAAAAAACTAGATCTATGCATAGAAAGACATTAAGCAGTAAAAAGAAGGGTTTGCTCCATATATCCAATAAACAAGACAAGAACAATTTTTGAAATAATTTTTGTATTAAGGGCACCTGGGAGTAAAACAAGAAGGCGTATCCAATTCTCCTCAATGGGATGGGGTCTTGGAAGTCCTCAGCACTTCAGATCTAGAATCTCTCTCTCTTGTTGGTGTAGAAAACCCAGACAAAGATAGAACTCAAAGGGAGCTCACACAACAAATAATGTAGAATGTGACCAAGTGTATAGATCCAGAGTGATCTAATAAGCAACAAAAGGTGAAGAATGATAGGAAAAACCCTCCTATTTATAACAAAATATTGGGTCATTCTAGATCTTGGTGCATGATTAAAATAACATTAACCAAATCTAGATCCACCTTTTATGGAATATTTTACTATATTTGTTGGAGGGAAAAAGTATTTGACTTGGGTCAAATCCCTTTATTTGTGAATAATAAATAAATAAATGATTTATTTATCATTTTAAGGAAGTGGTTGAAAGATAATCAAATAAATAATGATTTATTTAATTATTTATGGGTGATTTAGTCATATTTAACAAGGAATATTACTTAAATAAGATTTAAATAATTATTCCTAGAAAATAATAAGATAAATAAAGATTTATCTAATTAATTTCTTTGTTTTGGGTTAAACATGACCAGGAATAATAATTAAATTATTGTTTGATTAATTATTCCTTGAGGAAAATCAAACAAATATAGGTTTGTTTAATATTTCCTTTTGGGGTTTCCCGTTTAGACCATAAACAACCTAATAAATGTGTTTTATTAAGTTATTTTACATAGTGAAAGCAATTTTACTTAGGGTAAAATTGGTCTTACATGGTGTACTTGGGTCCATCTAATGATAAGAGGTTAGATGACCAAAAAATGGTGTAACATACATCTTTTTATTTATGAATAAAAGTATGGTGTTACTATTCCCCCGGGGTCGTCAGAGTCCGTTTAGATATTTATAATATATCCTTTAATCTTGATTTCTACTTTGCCTTCTAATTTCCTAGGATTTTCTTTAATATCCATCTCTTTCTGCATCGGTTTGTTGAATATATACCAAATACCCCCATTGTTTCTGAATCATTTGAGTGTTTGAAGTTGAAGGCTGGTGTGTTTCTTTAAAAACTGTAGGAGGAGCATTGTCTTTCACTACTGTATTAGTATCAATTACTTCAATTGTTTCCACTTCCTCATTTATAGGATTTAATTTTTTTTTCTTCCTGTACGTCAATTTAAATTTGGCTTCAGTGGTAGTTTCTGCAGTGTATGATCCTTCTTCTCTGATTCTTTTTGAGTTTCTATCTTCTTGGGCTGCAGTCTGCAATATTTGACTAGTATCACCTTGCTTATCTGCCTCTATCAAAGTGTTTTCCAACCATTCAGACCAATTGGAGTATTTCTCAATATTTGGTTTCTTTTCATGTACATAAGGAGTTAATTTACATTTAACTCTCAATTTGCTTATTACTCCTAGAGGATCATAATACCAGTCAAAGCTATGACTGAACTTAAACTCCTGCAAATATTTTTCTGCCTGTGGACCTTCATCTCTATTGTTAGAAATAAAAGGGCCAACCTAATTCTTAATCTTAAATTGTGTCCTCTTTTTGGCTACCAAGAAATTGATTCCATCATAATTAAGGATCTGACTGATATACTCAAGGGCAAATAACCTCATTGGGAGGTATTTGGGCAGCTTATATGGAAGAAGATTATATCCATATACCTTAATCTCTGTATGACTTTGATACAAGTACCAATATCCTGTTGTACTGTGCTTTGACAATTGCTGGAACTTTTTAATTTCCTCACTGATTCTTGGTTGAGTGTCGTTGTTCAGCATATTGACCATTGGATGAATGAAAGAATCAATGAATTCTATATATGTGGACTGTGTGGAGTCTTTTCTGATTAATGGAGTCCAAAATATAACTGAATGTGGGTTACCTTCAACATCAAGCTTTTGAAGGTTGATGGAAAATTTCTCAGGCTGGAAGTACAGAAAAATGTGGAATAAAACTGAGGAATACTTGAAGACACCTTCTTAAGGAATTTTGACCAACTGTTCATGAATATTATCAGCAAGGTACTGGGAAAAATTGAAAATGGTAGCAGGAGGCTGACCAAGTGTGAAAGTAGACAGGACACCCAAGACTAAAGCATCAACACGCTCATCAATAAAATAACCCAAAATGCAAGACAACATGGAGATGATATGTCTAGTTCTCTCAGAAAATATGGCTATTGGATAGGGAGGGGTAGTCTTGGGAGTTTCTGCTGATGACGGCATAAAATTTTGGAATATCTGGAACCTCTTGGGGAAGTCCAGATTTAGATATAACTATGTAAGACCCTCAATGGAGAAAGAGATTTCATCTAGCCTAGGCTTGATCTGCAGCATTTGGTTAATTGACTCAGCTGTGATAATGCAAATAATTTATTTTCCAGGAGTTATTAGGGCTTTTTGGTTATGGAAATAGAAATATTGAAAAATTCTGATCACTTATGGGCACTCGAAAGTCTGTGGGACTACACACTTTGGAAAATTAGATTCCCAAATGAGAACCTCATCTGCTTGGTCTATGGATTTGTCATGGCTCCAGAAGTGGAGCTCAAGAAGATTTAATTCAGTGACTGTGTCATTAATTTTAAAGTCTCTATCTGCTAAAGGAGTGTGTTCCACATCTACAAATGGAGGTTGCAGGGGATTTACAGTTACAATACCTTTGGAAGCCATTGATTATTAATTTTTTTCAATTGATTACACTTTGGACTTAGAAAAAACTGATTTAGCCCTTTAGGAACACCTCAGAAAGATAATTATAGTTTGCAGACTAATTTAGGATGAAAGAGGGGCTTATCTATGGTCTGCAAAGGTTTAAACTTCTCAAATTGTACTCTATGTGACCAAAAACAATCTTAGGACCTCAGAATTCTCTGAAAGAAGACTAGGGTTTGCAGAAAAGGATTTAAAAGGAAAGAGGGCTTTCTTTAGGTCTGCAAAGGCTTCTAAATGATTCAATTACTGAATTAATTTCTCTTTAGATTAAGTACAAGTCTTTGCTTTGAAGAATACCTGGATAAAATGAATATTTCTAAGTTTGCAAAGGGTTTCTGAGGTAACGGAGGTTCTCTAAAGCTCTTATGGTCTTTATAAGGCTTCGAACTAGTTTGCAGTGTCTTTAGCAACGAAAAGTGTCGAATTATGGTTGAATTGGGCTAAATAATAGGTTGGAACCGGTGTATTAGCTCGAAAATAGGTCGACAATGCTTCTTCTACAAAAAACTATAATAGAAAGTGGTGAAAAGGTTGCAAAGGGCGGTTATATGGGTTTTTTAACCTACAGTGATTAGCATTAAAGCACGAGTTTAATTCAAATGGCAAGGTGGTTTTCGCAATGGGCAAGAATACAGCATAGTGGTTTTTGCATCAGCGGAAGGTGGTAGGCGGTAAATATTCTGAGGATGCGATCAAATGAAATAGCGCCACGTATGCAGGAGCGGAGCTTCGAAAACCACACATTTCACAAGGTCTCGATGTGGCTAAAGAATTTCCTATCAGGTGTGCGATAGGAGATATGGGCCATTGGATCTGACCATTCAAGATCTGACGGTTGGTTAATAGCAGGGCTTAATCATGATTTGATAGGCGTGGGTCCCGGGACTTTAAGTTATGCGATGTGATATGGTCGGGGTTTAATACATAGCCAATGGGGTTAGTGAAAGTGGGACTTGTGTATAGGCGGAGAAATATAATAACATTTATATGTTTAATTAACATAATGGTTGGGACTTTATAATAAGGAATTAATATATACGGGATAAAGGTATAACAAGAGTTAATAAAATAAAGTTAAATGTTAATAATATACAATGAAATGTTACTAAGTGTGGGAATTTCACTAAGTTTTAATGTGCAAACTTATATCGGGGATGGATATTTTCACAGTGCAACCCGACATAAAATTTAATCATTTATACTTAGGATAAAGGTTTTTTAGCGGTTTTTGGTGCATTTTTGAAAGAAAATGGAAGTTAATTAAGAGTTTTACTTTTTCAAGGGAAAATATGCATTTTAACATAGGAAAAGGGGTTTTGTAAGGAAAAAAGAGTGAAGTAAGGGGAAAGAATAAAAATGAAGGGGAAGGGGTATTTTTACAAGGGAAGTGATTTTGAAGGGAAATTAGTAAATATGAAATGACCAATTTCTGTTATCCATGCCCTGTGAAAACTGCTTTTACCTACCCATCATCTACCCTAACATTTTTTCTCCATTTGTTTGGGTGCATTTGAGCTTGCAGACCCTTATTCATTTTTATTTTAACAAAAAACTATCGAATTCTAACCTTATTACTTCCAAGGGCTAAGATTAAACTATTGAGCTCCTTATTATTCTTCACCAAACTACTGATCTGCCAAGATTAAACAGTTTTGCTAGATCTTTATTCTCTATCTATCAACATGAAATGTCAAGATTAAGCAGTTTGAACTTCATGGATTGTCGCATTTTTGACAAACTGCACACAATTTTATCTTGTAAAGTAAAGTAAAAAGTAGTGGCATTTGAATTTGCATCACTTTCATGATCTATTTTTATCTCTTTTTTTTTTGGGGTTCATTTTTTATATTCTTTTTTATCTTTTTTTCTTTCAGTCCTTTGATTTTTCTTTTAAGAATTTTACCCTATTTACATTTTTTATTTTTAATATGGGAAAACAATTTTGCAGAAAGAAAAGTATGTACATATTACAAGACTAATTCAATTCAATTCAAAATTATGAATCCTATTATTACATGACCCTAACAGTGGCTCCACATGGGGATGGGATTTCTTAGTGAAATTTCAAGAACATTAAGATCAATAGCCTTTGAATTTTGACTGTGATGGCCTTGAAACTGTTTTCTGAGCTCTACATTATTCATACTTATAATATTTTGTCTTTCAAAGCTTAGGGCCCTCTCTCCGGGCTTCAAATTTGTAAGGAAAACAATCCAATCCATTCTAAACTTTGCAATGTTATGTACAATGAAAAAATTAAACAAAGTGAACTACTGTTATTCTGGGGAATAGTAATGCTTCAGCATCCTACCATTAATAAGTCCACTTGGCAGATCTAATCCATCCAACTCCAAAAAGAATGCATTGTTACCTCTGTAACCATAAATGACATAAGGACCTTTCCATAGGAAATCAAATTTACCATGTTTACCATTCTGTTCTCTCCTGGAATCCCACTTAAGAACTTTGTCACCTATGTAAAAATCATCTTCCTTTGTCTTTTTGTCAAATATCCTTTTAGCCTTATCTTGGATGACTTTTGACTTGACATAGACTTCTTCCCTAGTTTTCTGCAAGTGTATGGTCGAATTTATCCTTCTATGGATATCATTGGTTTCTACCTACTATTCTTGGATCATCTTCATCACTGGCACTCCTAAAGAGGATGGAAAAACAACATCAATCCCATATACAAGCTGATAAGGGGGTGTACCAATAGACTTCTTTGTGGTGAGTCTGTCTTACCATAAGGCATTAAATAACTAAGGCATTTCTATTTCATATTCCAAAATGGTGGCAATCCATTTGCCTCTCTTACCATCAGGCCCATTCTGAGTCAGAATTTCCTTCACTACTGAATTTGTAACATAAGCAATGATATGTGAATATAAGATGTACACCCTAAAGTATTTTATAGCCTTCACTAATGCTAGTGTCTGCTTTTCCATTATGTTATATTTCAGTGTGGCATCTCTAAGTGATTTGCTGAAAAAATTAATGCACTGTTCATAGCCCTAATCATTCTTCTGCAGTAAAACTGCAACAATAGTATGTTCTGAAGCAAAAGAAAAAATAATAAAATCTTTCTTGAAATCGAGACTTATTAAGACTGGTGTTCTGATAAGGGCTTGTTTGATTGATTCAAAGGATTGCTTTTCTTCTATTGTCCATTTAAATTCTCATTATTTCTTCAACATGTTATTGAGTTCTCTAATTATTTCTGCTAAGTTTGAAATGAATCTTCTGAGAAAATTGATTTTACCTAAGAAAGCCTACAATTCCTTAATATTCCTAGGATGGCTTATATTCAAAATGACCTCTATTCTAGTTGGGTCTATCCTAATTCCCTCTTTTTATAGTATATGCCCTAACATTTTTCCTTCTTAAAGTCCAAAGAGAGTCTTTTTGGGATTCAAAGAAATACCAATTTTCCTGCATTTAATAAACACTTGTCTTAGATGATCTAGATGTTCATTATCAGTTTTTGAAAATATAGTTATATCATCCAGATAAATTACAAGAAAATCATGAATTTCTTTTGAAAAAGCTATATCCTTATCTCTTTGGAATGTGGCTCCTGCATTCATTAATCCAAAAGGAATTTTCAAATACATGAAAGTACCCCAAGGAGTAGTAAATGTTGTCTTTGGTTGGTCTTCTAGCTGAACTAAAATATGGTTATACCCAGAGAATCCATCAAGCAATCAAATCCTGGATGAACCAACCACCCTCTGTAAAATATGATCCATCTTGGGAAGAGGGTAGTTATCTTTTAGGGACACCTTATTTAAGTTCTGAAAATCAACACAAAGTCTGATTTCCCCTGTTTTCTTCCTAGTGAGAACTAAGTTTGAAACCCAATCAGAATATCTAATAGGTGCAATTATCTGGGCTTCATACATTCTCTTTACCTCTTTTTCAATCAAAGGCATTAAAACTGGATTGATTCTTCTAAGCTTCTGTTTGAAATGTTTTTGATCTTTTTTGATAGGTTTTTGTGTTGTATTATGATAGTGTCATAAGAGTTTAAGTCTTCATAACTCCATGCGAATACATCCTGAAATTCCTTAAACAAAGCTATGTATTTTAGTTTTTCATCTTGAGATAACGCTTTGGAAAGTTTAATGAGTTTAGGCCTTTGTTCTGTTCCTATATTTCATTCTTCTATATTTGATCTTAATGGTTCCATATTTGGTTTTCTTGCAACATCATTTGAATAAAAAAGATCTTCTAATGAGGCTAATCCCTTATTTAAGAAGTTATTTTTAAGGTTTAAGAAGTCAGAATCATCATCTGCTAATTCTTCAATTTCTACCTGTTCTAGTCTATCTATTTCTACTTGAGTAAATTTAGTGGGTTCAATAAAACCTAAATTATTTACAACTATCTCACTGTCTATTTTATCATTTGTTGTACAATATGTGTCTATATTACAATTTTGGAATTATCCCTCAATATTCATAAAATGATAGATTTGAGTATCCTGTGAAAAAAAATTCCAATATTTTAAGTTGTTTGGTGTAGTGGGCCTATGTCTTACCTCTGTTGTATATTGATGATTCGGTTGAAAAGGCAAATTACAGGTACTAGAAAAAGTTGTTAAACTGTGTGCTTGTATGTTTTTTTTTCTAGGAATTACACCAAAGTCACACTCAAGCAATTCTTTGATCGATCTAAAACTGTTTCTCTATATTGGCTTAAGCTAGGACTATATACAGAGTATTCTCCTCTAATTTTTTTTACAATTAAATCAGAGTCTCCCATGATAGAAACTCTTTTGCCTCATAAATTTCTAATAATCTGTAGTACTAAGATTAAAGCTTCATACTCTACCATGTTGTTTGTAAATTTGAAGTTTAATATAAAAGCATGACCTTCTGAATGATTGTTTTCCATTTTATGAATCCAAACTCCTGCTCCTGCTCCTACTTTGTTCACTAAGCCATCAAAATCTAGGTGCCACATTGATTCATGAAATACGTTTTCACTGTCTGGTTCTTTCCTTTTCTGTTTTAATTCTATGTTGTTTTCTATACCATTTTCTGAATTACATAAAATGAAAGAGTCCATATTAGTAGATGTAGAATAAATATGGCAGTTTCGGGGTCTTTCTACACTACTAACCATGTGCTTCATTAGAGTCTCTCTGTAAAGTTTCTTAGGTTGACCAAATACTGAAATGGTGGCGTAAGACATGTCTAATTGTATATATCCCTGAAGTTTTTCTCCCCATGAATGAGATAACAACATTCCATACTTAGGAGGGATATCAGCTACTACAATATCCATGACTATAATTTTTCCACGGTATTGGACTAGAGTGACACATAAATCTTTAATTAAGCCTAGACATTCACTTTACTGGAATCAAATGAGAAAAGATCTTTATAAGGTCTAGTGATGTCTAAATTCAAAGTTTCCATAATGGATTTTGGCATTAGATTATGTGAAGTTCCTGAATCTAGCATAGAATTATGTAAAATTTGATCATGAACAACCAAGCTAATATAAAAAGGAGGAACTCCTCCGTCTTAGTGTTTTCCATTTAGCTCAGGACCATATATTAGTTCTAGTTGGTCATCACTCAAATTAACAGAGTCTTCACCTTCATTCATGTTCAATGTGTCAGTGATATGTGATTTGTATAAATCATGTTTTACCAATTCTATTAAAGGAATTGCTATCTTTAGTTTGGAAATTTTAGTTTAGATGTTGAATGGTGCTTGTCTTTTTCCTAACTGAATGGAATCTTCTTTACTAACTACAGTTTGAGTATGTTTTTTTCTTTTTACTGTAGTTGGTTTTTCATTTTATGTTTGTGCTTCCACTATTTTACTTTTTGTTATCTTCTTTTCAGGGATAGTTTGAGTTGCAGTGGTAACTTTGGCAGTTTTGGAAGTTTCAACAACTGTTTTGGCAGCAACTATTTTAGGATCAACAGATTTTTTATCAACAACATATGTTTTTGGGTTAGAATTTAGTGATTTAGCAGAATTTGTTGTCTTAATAGTAGCAGATTTTTGAGGATCAGCTGATGTTTGAACATCAATATCTGTAATGTCAACAATTTTAGGACCGGGTGGAATTTTAGGACTAGAAATTTTCTAATTAGGACTTGAATTTTTCTGTTTTGAATTAGAGTTTTGCTGGGTTTCCCTAGGGAGGATTTGCAGTACTTCGGTTGTAGGAGCTTCTATTGTTTTCTTTGTTTGAGTTTGGGCATATTTCTTAGGAGGGGAATCTACATTTTTCTTATTCCTAAGGTTATATTGCTTGTGAAATTCATTAATGGCGAAGTCATAACCTTGCTTGTAATCAAAATACTCCCCAGATTCTAATTCTAATTGTTGTAATTCATATAATTCTTGTTCTTCTTATGTAAGAAAAATAGTATTATCATCATTAATTTCCATTAGATTAATCTCAGTGTCTTCATAATCTTCGTTTTAGTGAGAACTTTCAGCATAGTTCTCTTGGAAAGGTGGTCTTATTGTTTGATCAGGTGCTGATTCTCTAGATTTACCAGTGTTTGTGTTTTTTTCTAAACTTGGGATTTTTTATTTGAGATCCTTGTTGTTGATTATCGCAATGTGGTTTTCTTTCCATACTTTCTAGTTTATCCATCATTTTCTCCATAAATTTTGCTAAACAATCTATTTTTCTATCTGATGTCGATGTTTCCTCTTTTATTGTTACCCTTCTTTCATTTCTCATTCTTACTCTCTTGGCTAAAAAATTGTCTTCTACACTAACTGCTATGTTTTGCATTTGTTCTAGTGTCTCTGGGTTCCTTTCCCTTAGTTGGTATGACATATCCATATCAAAACCATCAGGAACTTTAAGTAAAGCTAGATCTGGTGGGGGTTTAATGTTTACTGGAATAACATTGTAGATATTGTTGAATCTAGTATAATAATCTTGAACTGACTCATTAGGTCCCCTTTTTATATGTTCATATTCAGACAAAATTTGTAAAGGATTCTTCTTTTTCTCCCATCTACTAATGAAAAATCTATGGAAGGCTTCTAAATCAGCAATATGATTTGCAGGTAAAGCTTTGAACCATTTTTTTACTTCTCTAGCTAAAGTTTGGGAAAACAGTCTCATTTGGACATCAGATTCATCAATTTCATGCAGTTCAAAATAGTCAGTCATTTTATTAACATGATTTTGTGCAGTGTGTTGACTGGTTCCATCAAAATGAGGGATTTTGCTTTGATAATCTTGGGGCATGTTAAGTAACTATCCTAGTAGGACCAAAGGATCATATCTGGCAGCCATAGCTAAGATTCTGGTTGGACTAGGAGGTAAATGTGTGGTAATTGGTGATGAGGTTGAGGTACTTTCAGATTATGTTGGTACACTAGAAGATGTACTTGGAAATGTGGTGGAAGTGCTTGAAAATGCAGCATCAGTGTTAGAAGATGAACTTGCAGTATTTGGGGATGTAAATAAAACTCTAGGTTTTAGATGAATCTTAGGAATGCATGATTATGTGGAATGAGGTGTAGTGGAAATAATAGAAGAGGTGATACTAAATAAATTTGAATTTACAGTCTCTAAATGAATGGTAGAAGGCTTAGGGGTATAAGAAAATAAAGCAATCAATTCAACTGAATGTTGAAAATAAGTTTCATCAATTTCCTTAATCAAATTTGCAGTTAAAGCATCAAGTTTATCATAAAATTCTAGGGCTTTTTTTCATCTGAATTAAGTGAAACAGTTTCCTTCTTACTTTCAATAAATGAAATGAAATCAGGATATTACACTATTATATATGTCACTTTCTGATTTTTTTTTTAAACAAAGATTGCTCAAAAGCTAAATCAAATTCAACGTCTTGTAAACTTGATAATTTATTGGAAGAGAATTTGCCTTGATCAATGGATTTTTATTACCTAAACTTTCTACTTTTTTGTTTTTCTTTAAAATTCTGTTAGGATTATCTACTATTACAGCAGGTTTGGGATCTGGATTAGACCTGGTATAGTAAATTCTTCTGGAAGCCATAATTTCAGTTTTTAAAGAAAATTTTACCCACAACCCTTTAAAACAATCTTAAGGTGAAAAGCTAAGTAATACTATTTCCTTTAAGATTAATTTTAAACGCTGAGGACTGGTTAGTTCCCCAATATGGTTGCAGCCATAATGTTATCACTCCAATAATTCTCAAGGTTTTTTTATATTTTGGTTTAAATAATATTAGAGGTAACCACAAACCTACTTTTAAGCCTTAGCATCTAGCCTTCCTAATGCTCAGAGAGGGCTCTCTCTATATGATTTATCTTTATTTTTTTTAGTTGATTTTAGGCTAGTTATGTAGGATTACTTGGGATTTTGATTTTGGATTTTGTTTGGTTGGTGGTGGAATCACTAGTTCAGATGGATAGATGTAGGTCTATATTCCATTGGGCAAATGGAGTCAATGTGTCAAGCAACAGGACAGAATCAAGGTCAAAAGGAAATGTTCACAAGGCAAGATAGCTGGGTCAATTCAGATCTTTAGGCTGAATGGTGAAATGGTTTTAATCGCGATGAGAGAGCAGTTAAGGATTCTCAGATCTGGATAATGAGTGAAAAGACAGAGGTAAATCAAGACATAGTGTAATTAAACATATTTTGTAATAACATTCTTGTTATATCATGTAGATTAAGAAAACATATAAGCATGTGAAAAACATAAGAAATTGACAAAGAAAAAGTGAAAATACTTCACTAAAGTAGCTCAACACATGAATCCTGTAATATGATGCTTTATTTCTCAATCCAATCTGCTGACTTGAAAATGGTACAAAGAACCCTCAGGTTTCAGCTCAGTACAACTATAGAAATGTTTAGCAATTCATCCACACTCAATACTTCGAAATGTGAAGTATTGATACAAAAAATATTACCAAATATCCTAAAACAAACTTAGGAATTATTCATGCAAAAATAAAAATCTTCTTGCAAGAAGATAGAGACAACCATCTAACTAATGCAAGTTGTCTCTTCTTTTATTGAATTTGCTATTAGCTGTCTTTAATTTGTTGCTGATTTGTCTCTTTGTTGTTTACTCAAAGAAGGTTGTTTGTTAGGTAGTGAAGTGTCCTTTACGCTGGAAATATTTCACTCTGATTTATCATCTCTGCTTTGAGTTTAACTCTGACTTTTACCTGATACACTTTAACTGTCTCTGTTTTCACTTGAAACTGTCACTGTTGTTTTTAACCTTTTGACTGCTTTGTTTACAATTTTATCTTCACAGTAAATCAGTCAACTCTTCCTATTATTCTGTATTTGGTAATTTGATCTTCACCATCCTTCTGAATATTTCATTTTCCTCTGTATATTTTGAAAATGTAGGCTTGTTAAGAAATAGGTGTTTTACCTCATGTAGCAGGTAAAAAATATTTTCAAAATTCTTGTAGAGACTTTTCCCTATTGGAATTCATTGTGAAGAAGGAAGGTTAGCTTGATCCTTGGCCAATTCTCTCATTTTCTTATCATAATCCTCTTGTTTTATTAATTTTTCATGAATAACAGGAGGATTTGGTAGGCCTTTCTGTCTCAGAATGGCAAACATCATCATAAATCTAGTTATGGAAACCTCTATGTTCTGACATTTTTCTTCTAATTGTATCATAAAGTTCCTCTTAGAAATCACCTTCCTAACTTCTAGGATGGTATCTGTCCTGTCACTAATCCCAATATCTTCTAGTTCTTGCTTTTTTTTGGAATTGAGGAATTTTATGATTTCATTAACATCTTCAGGTTTCTTACCAAGTTCTTTTTTTATCTTCTGGATGGCTTCTCCTGTTGCGTTGGTGAGATATTTTTGTTCATAAATAACCTGAATTGATGGCCAAATATCATTGACAGTGTTTGAGTTCCAGTGTTTTGGCTAGATTGGAAAGACCAAAAGACTGGACAACATCAAAACCACTTTGGGGCCCTAGGATCTAGCCCTCCTGGACCCGAAGAGGGATCTCTCCAATAAAGCAAAGAATGATATGTCTTTGAAGCTCAAAATGAGGTATTAGGCTAGGTATGAATCACAAAGGGGGGTTTAAAATGATTTGGTTGGTTGTTGGGTTGGTCATGAGATCATTAACTGAGAAGGTAATAGAAGGAAAGGAGCAAAGCAGTAGGATGTTTCGGCAAAAGAGGATATGCTAGGAATGTGCCATCCATTGGGATATGGATTCATGAAAGGAGATTACTTGCATACAACTAGCCAAGGCTTTCATAGGGCAAGTCATCTATACTAAAGGATCTTTAAAGTAGATGGTGAAATGGAACATTAAGGAATGAAATGGAAGAAGGAAAGAGACCAATTTCTTTCTGGAGATCAGGTCAGATATCATTTAAATCCAGACCTGCTTTGAAATACTCAAAGGCAGCTCTCAATGAAGACAAAGGAAAAACAAAGTCAAGATTAAACACAGAACTAGGCTTGAGATCAGAGAAGGACTTTGAACCTTCAATGCTTTGACACTAGCTCACGAGATATTAGAAAGGCCAATTTGTTTGAAAAGGACTCCAGTGGATAGGGATCACACTAAATCGCCGGTATCCCAATTATTTCAGCTCAAACCCAACAAGAACAACTAAGCAGCATACCCCAAATTCACACATCAACTAGTAGTAAATAACAGCTACTACACTGGTTAAATTGCATGAATTTTCTCTTAGATTCACTATCAGCAGAAAACATCAAGGATAAGAGGAGCAGTGGGCATTAAGGTATCATGCAAGGGTATATCTTAAGCCTGATTTACTGATTCTTACCGAAGAATTAATGGACAAAATGAATAATGTAAATAGACAATGCAATAAGAGAAACATCACCCGTAATATAGACCAGGATCCTGTGAAATTTTCTTGATTTATTGATGTGCAAAACCAGTCACATACACTGAGCTCAATGGCTGATACAATCCAGACTTTCTCCTCCCAGCCTACTACATTACAAACTACTTAGCTACTTCCCCCAAAAATTTTGTAATAGTCGAATGAATCTCTACAACTGCAACTACAACAACAAACTTTTTAATATTTGCTTCATGGGTTCTTATAGGATATTGGATAGCAGGAGTAGATGATATACATTAAATTGATTCATTAAGATAGAGTGGGAGAAATGTTTGTGCCCATTCTACTTAATAGCTCTGCGTTGTACTCTGTAGTCTAGTTCGAAGTCTCTGTCAGGTCGATATTTGACCTCATATGTTTCTTTGAAGTCCTTTCTGGCTGTAAGGCACTCTGTTCTATCTTCTGAAGCAAGTAAGGTGACTGAAGGTCTTATGGGTTTCCATACTTCCATTATTTCTTTCCTGACAGTCTTTGGAAGCTTTCTGTCAGTGAAATGGCTTTTAGGAACTCGAGGAGGCATGGAGACTTCTGTAGGAAGGTGTACTCTCTGACGAAATACGTTTTGCTGACATATACACAGATATGGCTTGTTTCATGTGCATTATTCTTCAAACTGCGTCTTTATCCTTTGAACACGGATTAAAGCATCAAATATTCAATTACGGGCTTTAACACCCTTAATCCCTGCTGCTGATACACTGGCCGCTGCTGTAATGGCCTCTTTATGTTATGAATCACCGTGGCTGTGATTATGGAAAACAGAGTGAATTCATCACTCTTGTGAACCTTGCGCAATGCAATAAACTCATTATAAAACCCAGGGGAGGTGGCAGAAGATTTTTTGTGGAGGCTTGGAGGAATGGTGGTGAAACTGTGGAAACAATGGATGCATGGAAAACGACATGAAAAATGCAGTGTAATGGTGAGAAAATGGTCTGGTGAAAGTTTGGTGGAAAAATGGGCATGGACCGTTGGATGAGATGAAACAATTGTGATCAACAGCCAGGACTAGATGTTGGAGGTATGAACACGAAGTTAGGCGGAGAAACAATATTTAGTGTAAAACCCAAGGTTTTAAGCTTTCGGGCGATTACATAGAATATCATGGGAAATGAATGAAACAGAGACCACTATGTGGGACCCGGTGTGGGCGGAGGGCGATTAATGAACCATTGGATCTCAGGAGGAGATCAATGGTGGCGATCATCCCATGAAATTCTATGACAACCCGATGAAGAAATATGGGTGAAAATGCGAGATGAGATATGGGTTGTTGATCTGGCTTAGATGGACGACTGCGATTGAATATGGAGGTTGCGGGAACAGAAAGGAGGAAGGCGGTTTGGACGGGAAAACCACTGGTATCGCGCGGCTTCAAGGCGGTTTAGAAAATTGCCCCAAATCACGTGATGTGCTTCGCTGCATGACACGTGGCCTTTAAAAACCCCTTATATCGCATAATTCTCATGCGTTAAAGCTCAAACACGAAAAATGCACGATATTGATGATGGGCGTTGGATCAGGAGTGGGAAGATCGGACAGTGGGAGATGGAGCATGAAATGAGAAGATGCACAGGTGAAGTGGGCCATCGAGTTCACTACGGACCGTTGGATTATGTGGATGGACGGTGGATATTGAATGATGAGGCGGGGGCAAAAAGGCCATACGAATGCACGGGGGTTATATGAGCCATCAGATCAAACAGGATGGACGGCTAGGATCTAATCGGAAGCAGAGGAGGCAGGGGCCAAATCTCTGATGGGCGATGAAGCGATTGGCTCTGGATTGTCGGATCGATTTGAGATCAACAACCAGGATTGCATCGGAGGGTCGCAATCGTAGAAAAACAAGAGTGGCGCAATAAGAAGTCCCAATGATGCTATGGTCGTCGGATTGGAATGGGAATCAACAACGGAGATCTTAATCATGGGGTTAACAAAAGGTGCAGGGGGGCGCGGTGAAATAAGCACGAACTGTCAGATCTATATAGATCGACAGCTGATATCACTCCCGAGTCTAATAGACTAAAACATCATCGCATCGGAGATTTTCACTTTACAAAGGAAACATGCACTCGCCCAAACTTCCGATGCGATGGGAAAGAAACGTGATTAGTGCTAGCCATTGGATCATCTAAGGAGATCAACAGCTGAGGTTTAGCCCATGGTAGATAGACAAAAACACTATCGCATCAGAAATTTTCTCTTTACAAAGGAAACACGCTCATTCCCAACTTCCGATTCCGATAAGTGTTGTATGTTTCAGCGCTCGGGTGCATGGAGGGGAAGTGCTGCTTGGTGTTGGAAATATGATACGAGAGTGTTGTGTAATGGCAACTTATGATAGAAGATGATGGAAACCTACTTAATGAAGTTGTTCTTGATGCTTGATGAGTTTGTGTGATATGAAATGCGATTTTCTACAAAGCTGACTCGGAGATTGTTCCTAAAGCAATCTTCAATGTGTGCAAGAATAATGATGAAAAAGGTGTGTTACAAGGCATACGCGGGTTTGTCAAGGAGAAGGCGCGTATGCACGCGGAAAAGTACGTGCCAAGTCACGTATGATCAATTGCGCTCTAAATGTGTAAAACCAGGGGTTACTACCATGGTATTGACCCATTGTATTGAGCGCTTGAATATCTAATTGATCCCGTCCAGGAATACCATTAGAAGTTGTGTGGTTTTGGCTCATGGTATTGACAAAGGCTAAAACTATATAAGGAGAAGAAATTCATAGTGCAAGGGTGTGCATGAGTCTAGGTTTGAATGAATACTTCACGCTGAAGTATGTCTGAATGGAAAGGGTAACAGGTTGATGATAGATCTGATTCTATGATGCACCTATGAAGAAAATGATGAAGAGGGATCTCTAGATCTGAAATATATATGTATTTTCTAGATCTATTTATGGAATGATTAGATACGCTATCTGGCGAACACTATTTAGAAATGAAGAATGAAGGTCTAGAAATTTGTTTATACGATACCGGAAAGTACACTTCCTAAAATGTATGAAGATCTATAAGCTTGTTTGAAACGAGAGAAAGCGTGTACTTATCGCGGGTCGTCTTCATAGAAAGCGCGTGTGGGTTGTGAAATTGGGTCTGTAATATTGTGCAGATGTATACGCAGGTTCGTTTCTGTGAAAGCGCGTATATACGTAGGTTCAGTGAAAGGAAAGCGCGTATGAAAACTAGGGTTTGCTGAAGTATGTGGTATGAAATGTCTGATCTGTTCTTTTGTATTACTGCTATCTATCTATGATGTATCTATACAGATCTGGGTTTCTGAATATTGATTATGTTGCTGACTTTGTTGAGAAAAGATCAAGTTGTTGATTGATTGGTTGATGATTCATTGAATGAATTGATAAGGGTATAAGTTTCAGTTTGATGTATGATTGAGCTTAAATGTGTGGAGTGGGTCCAGTCTGAAAATATGATGAAAAGTGGCATGCAAGTTGTGATCTATTGAAGCTATTGGATCCAGTATGAAAATTGATGAAACGTGGTCCATGGTGGTGCTAAGGGTTGTAGCCTTCAGTCAGGGGGTTGTAGCTCCCTTCCAGGAGAGGCTGGTAAATGAGAGCAGGGGGTTGTAGCTCCCTTCCAGGAGAGGCTGGTAAACGATAGAAGTTTGTAGCCTTCTGCAGGTGGGTGCCTGCATGCTGGTATGAGTCTGCTCCGGTACATGGTTGTAACATGTTTTCTTTATATAATAAATATTGAAGACTGAGACGACGACAGCGGTGGTTTTCTCCCGACTTCGGTTTCCACCTTAAATCCTGGTGTTCTTGTGTGATGCTTATGTGTGATGGTTTATTTTGTTATTACTGCACATGCTTATTGTTATCTAATCATCAGAAGAATGACTGTTGCATAGATCTAAGTAAAGAATTAATGGCATAATAAGATCTCTGTATATACGCGAGTTTTATGAAGGATATTCACGTGTATATGCTAGTTGGCTTCAACAAAGTAGCGTATGGGTTTTAGAGCATGGAAAAATAAAAATTTTTGAGGAAGTCCTAAATACTGATTCACCCCCCCCCCCCCCTCTCAGTATTTTTCCCAAAAATTGGTATCAGAGGAGGTCCTTCTGCAGAAGCTTGATCGCTTGAAGGAGATCTGTCGAAATGGGAAGTCATGAAGGGGTAATTTCTATAAGGACACCTCTATTCAATGGAAATAATTTGTTATTCTGGAAGATACGAACAAAAGCATATCTGCAAAGTCTTGGTGCAGAAGTATGGGCAATCGTGGAAGGAGGTTATCAGTATCCGGCAAGTATTCCTACTGATGCAGCAGAAAGGAAGAAATATGAAATCAATGCCAAAGTTGTCAATGTCTTATTAGGAAGCATGTCTGAACCAGAATTTGCTAAAGTGATGCAGCTAAATTCAGCAAAAGAAATATGGGACAAAATCATTCTGAGCTATGAAGGAGATACAAAGGTAAAAAGTGCAAAACTCCAAACTCTCGGAATTGAATATGAAAATTTAAGGATGCATAGTGATGAGAGTATTGCCAGTTTCTTTTTACGTCTAGATGATATTGTAAATCGTATGAGAAGTTTGGGTGAATCCATAACCGATACTACTCTGGTGGAAAAAGTCTTAAGATCTTTGACTTCAAGATTTGAATCTAAAGTATCAACTATTGAAGAAAGGCAAGATCTGCAAACTCTTACTATTGTTCAATTACATGGTATCCTGACTGCTTATGAAATGAGACAAGGAGGTCCCTCTCAAATCAAAGAAGCTGCTTTTAAGGCGTGTGCAAAAGGAAAAGAAAAGGAAGATGTCAAGGAATCAAATTATATATCAGAAGAAGAAGAAGCAAATTTTGTGAGAAGACTCCAACTAGGAACCGAAAGATTCAAAGGTAAGCTTCCCTTCAAGTGTTTTTCTTGTGGAAGAGTTGGTCATTATGCTGCTAAATGTCCTTATGAAGAAAATCATGATAAAGGGAAACAATTTGAAAATAGAAAGAGTTATTATGCAAATGAAAATAATGATGAAATGTCAAATGAGGATGAAGAAGATTCTGACCAAGTTCTGCAAGTGCTCATGGAAAAGAAGCAAAAGAAGAAGGCTACTCAAAGAAAGAAGATACCTCAGAAAACATGTGCAGCAGAAAATGAAGAAGAGGAAACAGGTATTGATTGTTGTTCTTGTGATCCACTTTCTTGTGCATGCAATAATGAAGATAGTGAAAGTAACAGTATAAGTCTAGAAGCAAATCTCAAGATCAATGATGAAAGTAATGATTGGAATCAATTTCATAAGAGAGAATCTATCTACAAAGATATGATCTCTAGAATGAATGAACAGAAAGAAATACTGAATGGACAGATAGACAAGTATCAAAAGTTGTATGTTTATGCAACCAATCGAAGTGAAAGACTTGAAGCAGAAATCATCTCTCTCAAAGAAGATCTGGAAAAATCAAATAAGAAGAATGAAGAACCCCTATCATTTGAAAAGGAAGGACTTGAAGCAGAAATTATCTCTCTCAAAGAAGATCTAGAAAAATCAAATAAGAAGAATGAAGAGTTGTTACAAACATGTGAAGAACAAGAAAATTGGTTGAAGGAAGAAATTTTAAAATTAAATGATCAAGTAGAAGAAGGAAAAAGGGTCGAAGAAAGCATGAAGAAGCAATGCCAAAAATTGGAGGTTGAGGTAAACATTCTCAAAGGTAAATTAGAAGAAAAGGATAAACTCTTGAGGTTTCAAGATAGTACTAAGATTATGGACAATATTCTTAGTAATCAAAGATCTCCTGCTATTAAACTTGGTCTTGGTTTTCATGAAACTGTTAAAGGAGAATCTAGTTCACAAGGAAGTGCTAAAAACTCAAAGGATGTCAATGCAAAACCTGAAGAGTTGAAAGAAACAAGAAGTCAACCGAAAATCATGAACACTCAAAGGAAATCATTCAATAATGTTGAATGCTTTAAATGTCATAATTATGGGCATGTTGCAGCCAATTGCAGAAGCAGATTGTTTTAGTCACAAACAAACAGATTCTACACAGAAAGGTACTCTGGTTTCTTCAAGGGATATTGTTTTTCATGCAGCAAGTATGGTCATAAAGCAGCTGATTGCAATAGAAGGAAGAATAGAACAACACATTATGATCCTTATGCTTACTTTTCTGGTCACATAAGATGCTATACTTGTAACAAGTATGGACATGTAGAAAAAGAATGCAGGATGAATAGATTTGAGAAATTGGAGAACTTCCAGCACACAATAAGAAAGTTCAAGCAAAGTTGGAAAAAGAAGGAAGACCGGTCAGAAACGTAGGGAATATTGACCCTACTGCAGTCATCCGCTTCTAAAGCTTACTTCTCTTAATGACTGCAGGAGTGATGTGAGATACATTATAGGGATTAGTAATGTATCGTCACAAGGGGAGCGATGTATGGTGATTCCCATGATTGTTTTGGTTATTCTGGTTATGTGTATTTCTGACAGAGCATTTGATGTGAAGAAGACAGGTACAGGCGGTACAAATTCAAGGGGAGATGAAGGAATGTGAAGTTTTCAATGTTTCACTTTCCATACGCGGGTTCTGTGAACTAAAGCCACGTATACACGCGAGTTACAGTGGAGACAGTCGCGTATGCACTTATGATAAGAAAATTTGTATGACAGCTGAAGATCAGGAGCACAGGTTCAGGGGGAGCATCAGTCTAACTATTAATGAGTGTATTATTGGCACTGTATCTACTTATTACTCAGTTCTAAATGATGATGAAATGATACATGGTTTCTTATGATGAGATTATGAATGAGCCCTGTTTGCTGAAAAGTATTCCTTGCTTTCACACATGGATGAGATGGAAGTCTTATGATTTAGAGATATGAATATATCATGTAGAGTTTGTTGCTATGGCTAAGACCTTTTATACATAATTCCATCACATGTTGCATCATGATATAAATCTTGAAGATTTTGGTGGCACGTATTGTCTATTGAAGAAGTTGTTCTGGAATAATAATTCCTCTTGGGAAGAATATGTTGATATTGCAAAGAGTCTGAAGCCCTGGTTACTGATATGCTTATGCTACAACTATTGGATGACACTTGAAAACATAGCTACATTGTCCTATTTGTTCTACTCTCTTATGTTCCAGGAAAGCATTCAAAATATCTTAGACAAAAGCTAGAAGTTATCTCTGCCTTTCAGGAGATCATATCTATTCAAATTCAGAAGATTATCATGGATACGCGGATTTACTAAACAATAGTCACGTATATATGCGAGTTCATACATAGAAAACCGCGTATGAGTGGTTGATGACAAATTTCTCTGATTCAAAATTTTTTAGCAGAACTGCAGTATAGTTTGGTGGTGTTCAAGTACTCATAATTCTGTTTTAGTCTCTAAAGATGCCTTGATGATTTGATGTTGAAAGGGTTTCAGGTTGCACAAGCTAAGGAGGAGCCTTGGCATATGGAAAGGATGCTTGGATGCACATTTTCAGGGGGAGAATTAGCCTTGCTAAATATAATGCATTGTTGGCATTATGATGATTCTGAGTTATGATCTCTCTCTTGAGGTCTTTTGGTCTTGATTGCAAAAAGTCATATTTGTATTTCGATGAAAAGGTCATGATGAGACCTATGATGTAAAAGTGTAATATTCATTCATGTAAGGACTTGAGTCAAAGAGTGTAAACCCACTTGGTTGGGTACTTGAGTCAATTTTGTAAACCCACTTGGTTGGGTACTTGAGTCTCATATGTAAATCCACTTGGTTGGATCTTTGATGTAAGTATGAGTCTTTGGTGATAGGAAGGTCATAGAGTCATGTACTTCATTGAAAAATATGTTTGACGATTCAGCTTGAACTCAAGGGGAGCATGGCAACTTCAGTTCACATCAGATCTACAGCGCTCTTCTTTCTACATGAGGAGAAAAACCTTGTGTTGGTTTTGATCCGCCCTTTGCCCTTGATGTCAAAGGGGGAGAGTGACATGGTGTTTGAATAGGGGAAGAATATCATTATGCTTAATGTATCTATCTATTGTGGTGATCAAACACCATCGTGGTTGCCATCAAGTCCAAAGGGGGAGATTGTTGGAAATATGATGCAGAGTGTTGTCCTTGATGGCAACCCACTTGATGAAGATGATGGCAACCTACTTAATGAAGTTGTTCTTGATGCTTGATGAGTTTATTAATGATGTAAATCTGATGTTCTACAAGTAGCTCAGAAGTACGAGAGAAAGAAATATTAGTAAGGGCCAGAACAATGATGAAAAGTGTGTGACACAAAGCATACGCGGGTTTGTTTAGGAGAAGTAGCGTTTGCACGCGGAAAAGTACGTGCCAAGTCACGTATGCTCAAATGCGCTCTAAATATGTAAAACCAGGGGTTACTACCATGGTATTGACCCATTGTATTGAGCGTTGGATTGTCTATTTGATCCCGTCTAGGAATACCATCGGAAGTAGTATGGTTTTGGCTCATGGTATTGACAAAGGCTAAATCTATATAAGGAGAAGAAAATCATTGTGCAAAGTGTGTGGAAGATGTCTGGGTTTTAATGAATACTTCTCTTTGAAGTATATATGTATGGAATGGGTAACAGTTGAATGATCGATCTGAATTCATAATGCACTAGTGAAGAAAATGATGAAGAGGGATCTCTAGATCTGAAATGTATTTGTATCTTCTAGATCTGTTTATGGAATGTTTAGATACGCTATACGCGAATATTTGCGAAATGAAGAATGAAGATGCGAAGTACATTTTATGTCTGTTCTAGAGGCACACTTATTAGCCCTAAAATGTCTGAAGATCTATACGCTTGTTTGAAACAAAGAAAGCGCGTATATACGCGGGTCGTCTTCAGATAAAGCGCGTATGGGTTGTGAAATTAGATCTGTAATATGTGTAGATGTATACGCGGGTTGATATGCATGAAAGCGTGTATATACGCAGGATCAGTGAAAGGAAAGCGCGTATGAAAACTAGGGTTTGTTGAAGTATGTGGTATGAAATGTCTGATCTGTTCTGCTGTATTATTGCTATCTGTCTATGATGTATTCATACAGATATGGGTTTTCTGAATATTGATTATGTTGCTGACTATGTTGAGAAAAGATCAAGTTGTTAATTGATTGGTTGAAGATTCATTGAATGAATTGATAAGGGTATAAGTTTCAGTTTCATGTATGATTGAGATTAAATGTATGGAGTGGGTCCAGTCTGAAAATATTATGAAAAGTGACCTGCAAGTTGTGATCTATTGAAGCTATTGGATCCAGTATGAAAATTGATGAAACGTGGTCCGCGAGTCTTGAGAAAGTTGAAGCCCTTCGGTCGGAGTCGTAGCTCCCTTCCAGGTGAGGCTAGTAAACGAGAGCAGGGGGTCGTAGCTCCCTTCCAGGAGAGGCTGGTAAACGAGAGAATGTTGTAGCCTTCTGTAGGTGGGTGCCTGCGTGCTGGTATGAGTTTGTGCCAGCACATGGTTGTAACATGTTTTATTTATATAATAAATATTGAAGACTGAGACGACAGCAACGGTGGTTTTCTCCCGACTTGGGTTTCCACCTTAAATCCTAGTGTTCTTGTGTGATGCTTATGTTTGATGGTTTATTATGTTATTACTGCACATGCTTACTGTTATCTAATCATCAGAAGAATGAATGTTGCATAGATCTAAGCAAATAATTAATGGCATAATAAGATCTCTGTATATACGCGAGTTTTATGAAGGCTATCCGCATGTATACGCTAGTTGGCTTCAACAAAGTAGCGTATGGGTTTTTAGAGAATGAAAAAGTAAAAGTTTTATTGTCTGCACTAAATACTGATTCACCCCCCCCCCCCCGCTCAGTATTTTTCCCAACGAGGTGGGCCTTATAGGGCTAGCTTTGTTATATGTAAAAAAAATGGGTTTTTTAGCCTAAAACATAGTTTTTAAGGCTGAAGAAGTCTTTGGTAGAGGGAAAAATGGATTTTTAAGCCAAACAAAAGGTATTTGAAAGGTTTAAAAGGGGATTTAGGATGATTTAAAGGGTAAGTGGGGAGTTAGAAGGGGAGAAAGGTGATGAAAATAGAGGTTTAATGGAGGTGAAATAAGGGAAAATGGAGGCCTTCTTGGGCATTCTTCTTCACAACAGAGAGGATTTTTAACTGAAATCAGTAGTGAGGATTTATCAAAGGACAAAAGGCACAAGGAGGCTTCAAGGATGATGTGTTTTCAGAGGAAATGCATTCCTTGAAGGCTCAAAAAAAAATTTATCCCCCTGTTTTCTTGTCAAAAAATTCATAGGGGGCTAACAGACAGATTCAATGATATTGACCCATAGCTGTTGCTTGGCTTGTGCCATTGGTTCTTTCAATGTTATATATTTTTATAACTTCTTCAATTTCTCTGTCAATATGTTTGCTTTTTGTTCTTCATTCTTGAGCATAATCTAAGAAGGTTTATTTTCATCCTCTAGAATTTTCAGTTGTTCTTTAAGTCTGTTGATTTCATTTGTTTGAATAGACATGTCTTGCATTGCTTAACTAACTTAATTTCTTCATGAGTTGGTTGTGTTGTTGATGTAGATGATTATGTTGTTGAAGTTGTTGCCGAGGTGACAGGAAGTGTTGTAGCTAAACTATAGGGGCCAATGATTCTGCTAGTGTAGAAGGCACAATTGTTGTGACTACAGGAATTACAGTGACAAGAATTTCTTCTCTGGCCTTTTTCTCCTAGACTAACTTGTCCATTTCATTCTCCATTTCTTTGATTTGGGAAATTAATTGAAGGATGAAATTCATCATTTCATCTTTTTGGCTTTGAATTTCTAGAATTTATTTAGCTTGAGAATGTTCTGTAGGAGGCAATTTGAGTCGCTTTCTTAATGCAACAATGTCTGAATTCTTATTTTTTATCAGTTCTTCTGCAATTTTGACATTATTAGGATCATATCCTACTTCAATTACCAAATCCTCCAGAGATTTATTCTATTGTCTTTAGCCTCTGAAGACGCATTTTCTAATTTGAGTTGATATTTGATGTTCCCAAGAGTGTTTTGCAGCTTCTATACAATCATGGCCTTGGTGGTCATTGTAGAATATATCATTTCCCCTGCCTGCTTATGAAACTCAATTTGGTCCAAAGGATGAATATCCTTGGCCATGACTTCAAAATATGTCTTTTTGTAATCACAAGATGACTTAGGAGTTTGAACTGTGGGTTGAATAAATGTCATCTACATATTTTTATTCTTATAATCAAAGGAAGAATGTAGCATGTTCTGGCTGCCAGGAGTCTGTTCTAGATATTGAGAATACATCTCGGTCTTGATTTCCACATTTCTGGCCTTGATTTCCTTGTATCTTTCTTTAATAGCCATCTCTTTCTCTGTTGGTTTTTTGGATGAGGACACTTCAACACTGTGTTGTTTCTAAATCATTTGAGTGTTTGAAGTTGAACGCTGGTGTGATCCTTCTTCTCTGATTCTTTTTGAGTTCCTATCTTCTTGGGCTGGAGTCTGCAAGATTTGACTAGTATCACCTTGCTTATCTGCCTCTATCAAATTGTTTTCCAACCATTTAGACCGATTGGAGTATTTCTCAATATCTGGTTTCTTCTCATGTACATAAGGAGTTAATTTACATTTAACTCTCAATTTTCTTATTACTCCTAAAAGATCATAATACCACTGAAATCTATGACTGAACTTAAAATCTTGCAAATACTTTTCTTCTTATGGACCTACATCTCTACTCTTACAAATAAAAGGGCCAACATGATTATTAATCTTAAATTTTGTCTTCTTTTTGGCTACCAAGAAATTGATTCCATCATAATTAAGGATCTTCCTGATATACTCAAGGGCACATAACCTCATTGGGAGGTATTTGGACAGCTTATATGGAAGAATATTAGATCCACATACCCTAATCTCTGTATGATTTTGATACAAGTACCAATATCCTGTCCTACTCTGCTCTGATAATTGTAGGACCTTTATAATTTCCTCACTGATATTTGGTTGAGTGCTTCTGTTCAGCATATTGACCATTGGATGAATGAAAACATCAATGAATTATGTATATGTGGATTGTGTGGAGTCTTTTCGGATTAATGGAGTCCAAAATATAACTGAATGTGGGTTACCTTCAACATCAAGATTTTGAAGGTTGATGTCAAATTTCTCAGGCTGAAAGTACAAAAACATGTGGAATAAAACTGAGGAATACTTGAAGACACCTTCTTCAGGAATTTTGACCAACTATTCATGAATATTATCAGCAAGGTACTGAGAAAAATTGAAAATGGTAGCAGGAGTCTGACCAAGTGTGAAAGTAGACAGGAAACCCAAGGCTGAAGCATCAACATGCTCATCAGTAACATAACCCAAAATGCAAGACAACATGGAGACGATATGTTTGGTTCTCTCAGAAAATATGGCTGGTGGATAGGGAGGGGTAGTCTTGGGAGTTTCTGCTGATGAAAACATGAAATTTTCGAATATTTGGAACCTCTTGGGGAAGTCCGGATTCAGGTATAACTATGTAAGAGCCTCAATGGACTGTTGAACCCTTAGTTAAACTGAGAGGGGGGGGAGAATCAGTTTAACTCATTCACAGACTTTTAAAAATTTTCATTAAACTTTATTAACACCTTCATTTCATGATCAACATAATATGTGAGCAATCTTTATTTGTGAGTAGCGATAAATAAGCAGATTAGATAATTTACCAACAGGCTTAATATGTGAGCAGCAAGTATTAAGTAGAATAGATATACCATATCAACATACGGACATCATGCACATAGACACCAGATATAAGTGGAAACCCATAAAGGGAGAAAACCACATCTTATTATTGTTGTGATGCAAAGGCAAGCTCCAACTCCCTCTCACCACTGATTTTCTGCAGGCACCAACCTACAGGAGGCTCCAACCTCAATTCTGCAAGCTACAACTTGCAAAGAAGCTCCAACTCCCATCTATTTTCTGCAGGCACCAACCTACAGGAGGCTCCTACCTCAGTCAGCTACAACTGACATCTATCAAGCTACAACTTGATAGGGAAGCTCCAACTTCCTTACTCTTTCAAAGAGAAACACTTGCTGATTTACCTTGGATATCAGCTCTGTTCTGTTCCATCTGCTCTGCTGTTCATCTATTCTCATATCTGCCCTGTATCATCTCTACATCTTCTCATATTCTCTATCAGCTTCTCCTTCTTCTCTGCTCAACTCCTCCTTCTTCTCTGCCTCACTGCTTCATTTCTGCATTCTCTTCACTCACTCTCTCTAACCTCTTGCAGCTTTCTTATTTTATTCAACTCTCTTCAATTCTACTGCACACTCTCTTTTGTCAACCATCTCCCTTTGGATATTACCCTGTTTTATACAAAATATCTTCATGGCTGTTTGTATTCCACTGGGAATTCGAAATGGACAGCCATGTCTCTTTGCCTTATGCCTTCTCATTTCTTTTATCCGCTCATTCAGAAAATATAACTATAGGTACCAATTTAACATTACAGTGGGATATTTGTTCTCTTCCGGAGACTTGCCAATGCATCACAAAAATATAAATTAAAAATCATTTACATTCAATTACAAGGAAAACTCCAGCTCACTCATTCAACCTCTTGGCTCGCTGCGCATTTGTCTTTTCTTTGACTGTGTCTTTGTCCCTTTCGGCTCTGTTTGTTTCCTTATTCACTGTCACAGGGTAATGGCCATATGCCATACATTTGTAACTGTGCTTTTTATATCAGCGATTTTTATATATATATGTAACTGCTAACTTCAAATATGGGCAAATTCCAACGCTTTACAACCAGTAAGTGTCTTGTTGATGTGGAACGTTCCGCAAGCGGAACATACATACAGCACAATTGTTTTATGTTCACAATCGCAATAATACCATCTCTTTACATGCGCACTATAATATCTCGATACATATATATATGCACATTCACTAATACAAACAACCCGACATCCATAAAATACTGGCCGCCACTTATAAATGTCATACCTTTGTTAAACCCACAGACCTTAACAACGAGCAATATAAATTAAACTAGGGCCCAGTGCTAACAATTGACCCGATCAGAGGGCTCACGTTCCATCGCGCCGCAACATCCAATCCGACGAATATCGCTCGGGCAACTTGCACGAGCACTAACACGCGATGGCGCGTCGTACTTGGGTTATACTTTGTGCACCTTCCGAACACAGCCACCGTCCGATGGCATCTCCCCAGATCAACGATATGTATCAATATCGCACCACATCTTTGGTCGATGGTTAACGCGCGATGGCGCGCAGTGGGAGGTGGTTTTCCGTGGGTCCACCTCGCCACATGTTGAATGATCTATGGAATCGCTCCCAACTCCTCAAATACCGCCCACTGTGTAAAGGTGGTGTGATGAAAACCATAAACTGCCGTCACTGTTCATCTCGTCACGGTTCCGCTCTTCTACGCAGGGTTCTGGTCTCTTCATTATGTTTTATAAACCCATCGGGTCCGGAACTTAATCACAATCGCAAGTTCCTGTATGGACGTTCCGCTCCCTTTATATTCTCCGATGCGATTAGATTGTTCTGATGCGATCATGCCGGACTTCAAATACTTGTTACTCATGGTTTATAATCCCATCAGGTCCGGGCTCTCAATCGCAATCGCAATTATTTGGTTTATGCGTTCCGCTGCCTTGTTTTTCTCCGATACGATTTGGTAAGAGGTCCCACCATATAATACTTTGTTTATCATAAAGCGCTCCACTTATAAAAATTAATATATATGCTTTGGACCTTTAGTCGTTTAATCTTGCGCAATATATGTAAATACGTTGCATATTTACTCCAGTGTGGGTAACGATTCCCGGAATGAGATTTATATCTATAATTTGTTGCTTGGGTTATATGATTCCCGGAATTGTGTTTATGTTATATGTGACACCCGACTGGGTAATGATTCTTGGAATAAGGTTTGTATATATATATATATATATATATACTTGCTGCTTGGGTTTAAGATTCCCAGAATATTGTTTATGCATATATACTTTGCCGCTTGGGTTAAGCGATTCCCGGAACTATATATATGTATCCTTCCGCCTGGGTTACGGTTCCCGGAATTCATGTTTAGAGTTTCTACCAGCTGGGTAGTGATTCTCGGAATAACGGCTCTGCCTCTGCCTCTGCCTTCGCTGCTTTTGTCGCTCGACCTCTGCCTCTACTGATATGATAATGGTTCTGCCTCTGCCTCTACTGTGATAATAGCTCTGCCTCTGCTGCTCCGCCTCTTATGATGCCCTGTCTCCTTTCTCTGTCTTTGCCTCTGCTTCCATTCTGCTGTTTGACTATTTCATTTCGACATTCTCTTCCACCTTCGTTATATACAAATGATTACTGCCTCTGCCTCTACTGCTTGACCATTTCATCTCTGCCTCTGCCTTCGCTGTGCCTATCTCTGCTTCTTTGCTATCTCTGTTGCTCTCTTTGCTGCCTCTGCTACTTGTCTTATGCTCTCTCTACTGCCTCTTCTACTTCTTTGACTGATGCTGCTCCTTAATTCTCCTTTTTGCTGCCTCTGCTACCTCTCTGCTGCCTCTGTTCCCTGTCTTCTACTTTGCCTTATGGATAGTTTAGGTACTGCTCTTGTCTTTACCTTTGCCATCAATGCCAACATTTGCAACAATCTCCCCCTTTGGCATTGATGGCAACACATTAATACTTTCCTTTTAGAAGCCTCCTTTTGCTTTTCCTCCCCCTTGGACATCAATGGCAAAGGGTTTCTCATTTCCTAGTTTTCTTTCTGCATTTCCTCTCTCTGAGTTATGTTTAGGCCCTCTTCTGCTGACTTTGTACCATGCTTCTCCAGACTGATGTACAAGACTTGTTGAGAGAACACTTTGAGGATTATTGATCTTGAATGTACACTACAAGTTGATACAATCCCAAGGCACTGACTCCTTTCACTTGTATAAAGCTGAAAGTGAGGATAATGACACTTCATAGAACACATTGTACCAGCTTTATCTAATCGTAAATGCATCATTGGATCAAACCTTAAAGATTGTGAATGCCCCATGTGACATATCAAGCTTGCTTCAGCTATACTTCAGTATATATTATAATCTTCATCTGCGATGCATATTTATTGAGGAAGCTTGTAGTTAGAGTTTGTCTTCTTCGGCAATAATCATCTTGATGTACTTTTTCCATAATCCTTTTGATCCTGAGGACCTGTTTTATCCTTACCTAGCTGGCTGATCTCCCCCTGGAATGATATTCTCATTTCTGTTCTCCCCTTGACACTATGCTTTCTCTTTATATCAGAGATAATACCCCTAGTCTATCCATTGTAACACTAATCATACATGTATCGGCAATAAGACTGTTATGCATCCAACCAAATCAGAATCCCCATATTTCATAGGGTGCTGACTTCACAATCGTAATTACATGGCCTACTCCTTTAATATTTAAATCTTGTACGAATAATATTTTCAATGGTTCAAACCATAATAATACTCTTTGTTATATCCGCAAACCTTAATAATGATCAACACACACGTACGCATGGGCCCCAACGCTAACAACCTTCCACATCCAACGGCGGAGAAGTTGTCGCACCGGCCTTGATGATCCAACGGATATCGCACGGTGAAGATGCACGGATGATAATGCACGATGGCGCGCTATGGTAGCGGTTTTGTGAATTCACTCAGGGCCACGGGTTGCCCACTTTATGAAATCGCTCCGATTTCTTGAATACCACTTGCTCGTCGAAAGCGGTGCGATGAAAACCAGAATCCCGCCTTTACTGTTCACTCCGCTCGTATGGTTCTGCCTTCAAGGTTCCGCTCTTCTCCTTTAATGTATTATTATAGTTAAGCTCTGCTTTAATGTTTTTCTTTTTATTACAGTTCCATCGCGAATTTTAAAGCTTTGTTCACAATTTTGTTTGATTCTTTTAACACACATTATTTACACCAGTTGCTGCCTTCCGACCTCGACGAAACACAATGCCATTCTGTGTTCAATTCTGCTGTGATATATAATATATCAACCTTCCATTGCATGTTCGGGGTTCTACCCTGTCACAGTTACACTTCTAACTGCACATTCAAGTTCTTGATTCTGTGGACCTATATCATACTATTGCTCCACTGATAATGCTTGGTAATCTGTTGATAAGCATGCTGCTTGTACATAAACACCAATTGATATTACTTTGATAAACCATGCAGAGATTTTACTTCAGCTTGCATATTTGCTCGTTATTAAGACATCCTTCATAAATTCTATTATTGAGCTCTCCACTGTTTTCAACAACAATCATCAATATACTGAATCTGATCTTGTCATTATTAACCATTTTCTTATTCTATCATTCTGATTTAAAAGAATGTCACTGCATTTCCTTTCTAGGACTGCTCCAGAATCATTACTACTTTAAGTATAATTCAACTGTCTAACATAATGACTTCAGGAAGACATCTTCAATTTCTTTTTTATGAATCTTCATGGGCTGATTACTCAAAGATTTATTACTCACTTAACTTCATTTCTCCAAGTGAACCTTTTGAAAGATGTAATGAAATGATGATAGGAACTTTTCTTACTCATCCTTCTTAATGTGATTCATTGTTAATTCTAGCAGTATGAGGCATAGTGTGATCATCACTTTAAGGTGCTGATGTCTTCTTTCTATTACCATGGCTTCTTACTGTCTTCTCTTATTCCATCACTTTGTCAGCTATTGAATGCTTCAGATCATCTTCTTTCTCTATAGTTCTCTTTTAGAGGAATTTCCTTTTTCTTCCTGATCTCATAGCTGTTCTCATTACATGGAGCTCTTCTTAGACTGATTTCATGGGGTCTATTTATGAACTGCTCTCCCCCTGGGATGTTGCTTCATATATATTACTGGATGGATTTTTGCTTTGCTTCCTAGAGCAGCTCCCCCTGAGACTATGGAGGATTCATTATGTTATTGAGATAATAGGCTCCCCCTTTCTCTTTTCCTTCCATACTTTATTGGGGTTCTTCATAATGTTTGTATTTCTTTTTTATTCATAGCTTTGTTTGATTTGATTAGATTCCATCATCTGTCTAGAGTTCTTTAATGTATATGGCAGATTACAGTCCTTTGCTTTGTGACCAAGTTTGAGGCATACATAACATCTTATTTTATCATAGTACATTTGAGTTGATGTATAATACTTTGTTCCTCTTCTTGAATACATTTTACATTCAACAGATTTATGTCCAAAATTATTGCATGTGTTGATCAACATTTAACATAAGTCGATGTTATTAAAGGTTGATAAGTTATGTATGGAACTTCATATCAAATGGTGGAATATTTGAAGAGTTGGCGGAGTGAGTAGCCTTGTTAAAGCGAGCAAGTAGCGTGGGTGAACTAACGTGTGTGGAGCGATAAAGGTGTCTTTGTAACTCCTAATTACCTCCCATTAATTGTCAACCAAGGGGCGACTTTTTGTCTCAAGAGTGTACTCGATGCAGGCGGCTATTTACTCAAGAGTAATGTTTTGCAGTATAGTGCTCAAAATCCAAAAGTAAATGAAAGCTAGAAACAAAATCTAATTACAGCAAAGCACTTTAAGACTTAAATCATGCATTCGGAAAAATAAGCAATGTATCAGTCAAGGATTCGACAACAATAGCCCATCCCTTTGGAAACTGATGTAACCAAAAGTAATCAAGGAACAGATCATCAATCTGGGGACTAGACAGCAAATGCCAATGCCCACTACAGTTTCAGATCGTTCTGCACACCAAAGCAAAGATAATGCGAATAACAGGAAATGGAACAGTAGATAAGAAATGGACAGCAAAGTAAATGGGCAGCAAACTGTGATTAAAGGAATCTGAACAAAAAACTCTAATTAATGAAAATCAATAGCAAAGCCAAATTAATAGCAATCTTTACTCTAAGAATAAATCGAACAGCACAAGGAAATATAACAGCATTGATTAATGGTAAGATATAAAACAACGCTGGAAATCCAAATACAATTGCATAATAACTTAACACACGGCACACCTTAATAGCAATCTGATCTTGGTAATCCACTTGTCAGTCTTAGTTATAAATAATACGACTGTCTTTTAGAATGGAGCAGCAACGTTCATAAATTCAACAATCGCAAGGAAATATAATTTCTAAGATGAATTCAATAATACCAATGGTCAAATGTTACAACACAGACATTCCATAATTGAATAGCAACGATAACCTGTCAAAACCATTTATATCAGCACTTAAAGAAACAACAATGCGTTGCAAAATCGATATGATATTTCTGTCTCAGAAAATGACATTACGTGACAGAGCTGTGATGTAAAATAATATACAAGATTACCAGATAAGCAAACCACGCATAAAACAAAAGAATATAATATACAGCAGCAGCACAATCCCCCAGAGGCTGGGCCCTTGGCCGCCAGCGGACGCTGCTGGGTTACTTCAGATGAACAGAATGAACAGCAACCAGATTTATATTAAAACATCGAAGCAGAGTTATAGCTGATTACAACAAGAAATCTTTCAATCTCTTAGCCATTATACATTCTCCCTGCCATCCTCAATTCTGAATTTCTAATTCATCCTCTCAATCCTTCATTCGAATCCATTCCTGAAGTCCTCCTCTCTCTGATCTTTGTTTTCATTTAAATAGAGAAAGATCAGAGAGCAGTTACAACATAGATAATTACAACATGATTTCTTTTACAAAATTGGATTGATTCTAACCAATTGATCAACAAGAGAATATATTTACATCCATCTTTCAACAACAGCAAGTCGAATTTGGCTTTTTAGCTGAGATTTGGAGGACGGCCGCAACAACAGAACTGAGAAAATCGTGCTTAAAGAACTCTGCGAATCTCTCAACACAGGCCGAATTTGGGCAAACCGTTCTTTGCTAAAGTTAATTGGGTCCGTTCTGGACAAAACCCATGTTCCGGATTTTCCCGATTCGTCTTCATTTGCTCAGAATCTCAACCGCAAAACTGTCACTCCTTATTCCAGCGCATTTCTGAGTTGGCACTTTTAATGATCAAATCTTCAATCTGGAAATTACCTTGGAGGCTAAAAATGGTGAATAATGTTATAACCAACTTATTAAAACTATCATTGATAAAATAATTCATAATTATCAATTTATTAGAAATAAAGGAAGATAAATAGTTTTCATCCATAAGAGCATAAATCATTTATAAAATGGATTTAAATGATAAATTATAACAAATGATATAATAGAGAAGAGTAAAAATGGATGAAATAAGTGTTACAAAGTGGTTGTATTCACGGCCCAACACACCCCCACACTCAATATGTTGCATGTCCTCATGCAACGAAAACTTGAATATATTGCATGTCTTCATGCAACCCCAAGACAAAACCCATGTGTTAACCAAGCAATAAAAATTTGAGAACAAATGAATGCTTCCTTAATTAATGAATATTCAATTTTAGCAATCTTAACGAAGGCATAACAATTTTTACATTGACATTCAACTATATGTGTGAAGTTGCAGCAAAATATGATATAGATAACAACAAACTTCATTAACCATTTTTTCAAAACTACAAACCAGATTTTGTTGAAATTTGACAAGTAGATTTATAATATATGAATGCCTTTATGATCCAAAAATCAGATCATTTTGATGCACGGATCATGAGATATAAACAAAATGGCTGTAGGTGAGAGTGCATGATTTCCGAAATTTTATGAACCAGTTTAACTTGAAATTATCTGGGTTCGTATTAATGATACGTCTGTATTTTCCAGAAATCACAAGAATTGAGTTCATAGTTTTAAAAATATTATGGAAATCAATTTCTACACTGAAATTGTATGCCTTAAATGAGAAAGAAAATAGAAAACATTCATCATGCGTAGCCATTCCTCCCCCTCTCTGAAAAATTAGCATGTCCTCATGCGATGCTAGAAAACAAATAGAGGAGGCTGCTACCAGCGGTTGAATTCTATGCTTGGTGTAAAACAACATGGAATAAGGGAGGTGTTGAGAGTGAATAAGAATAGCAATGGATGATAAAGAATATAGATGACATGGTCATAAGAAAGAAATGAATGAAAGGAACACTCCCCCATACTCGAAAATGATATGCTGCTGAAAAATAGGGAGTGGTATAGATGTGGACTGAAGGATGATAAATGATGCTCAAAATGGATTTTTATGAAATTCTCCTAAATTCGTAATAAATCAGAAAATTATGCTATTTTACCTCAAGTTTTACCTCCAAAAATGTGGAATGACATATATGGACTGGCAGTTGTTGAAGCTGATGTAGGCAGAGTTGGTGCTGAAAGTGATGTAAAAGGTGGAATCCAGGTAAGCACATCATGTCTGAAGAATTGTTCACGTATGCGAGTTGCTCGAGCCTCTTCTGTTAGTTGCAATACTGTAGTCATGCTGTGAATAGAATTCTGCCCATACTTGTTGTTCTCCTATAAACAAAGCACTATTTTGCATACAATGTTCTTGAATCCATAGTGTTAGGTTTGAATAGCAACAGATAAGATGCATGCAAAACTTTCAATCAAAAAAACTTTTGTCAAATCAACAAGTTATGGCAGAGTGCAGTAATCATATCGCATGCAATCCCATAATGCATACATTCCCCCCTCCAATTGGAAAAGGAATTCCATGACCATAAATCATATGAAAGGTGTTGTGCTGATGGCAAGGCAAGGGAATGAACAGTACAGCAGTAGAGTACACAAATCAATGATAGGACAGCAAGAGTTATGGTTATAATGAAAGCAGAGTGTGTAAAGATAGTTATGAATAAGAGATAGGATGCTTTGGATTGATGATAAGTTATGAAAAAGAGAAAAATAACAACAATATGCCAAAAAGATGCTTTACTGATGGTATTCTAGCTGAAAAATGATGTGATTGATTATAAAACAATTTCTCATGCATAAAGGTTCAAAATAGGGAAAAAAGTAAGGAAATAACTTCTCTGATAAGAAAAAAAATAAGAAAAGGGTATTATAATAATAATTGACGATAAGATATAACTTCAATACCATAAGCAGAGCCGCTGCTGCCAGCAGGCGTCCATAGCCTCGGCAGGGTTGCTTTTTAACCCATATGAGCAAGGATCCTCAATTTATAACTAGAGAGTTACAGTGTTGTTCTACAGAAGAGATCAGTGTGCTGGCGTGGTAACCAGATAACCACACTGCCATTCACTGGGATGTAGCAAAAGTGATCAGGCCGGCTCGTGATGAGACCTCCTGTTCCATGGATAATTTGACTATCCAATGGATCATAACCCTGGTGTGGTGGCCATAATGGGAATGTCACTTTCTTACAACCTTATGAACATGGTAGGCTGGCTCGTAATGAGACCCCCTATCCTACCTCTGTGAACAAAATTTTGTTGTTATTACACAATTTTATGATAAAAAGAGGGAGGCTCAGTACTCCTTAAGAGCAGGGATGGTGGAAGAAGTTGAACATGTCAATAGAAAAATATACCCATAATCTCATTTATTACAGACAGAGAAGATTATAATCCAGAAGGGTGGAACCAGCATGGTATTAAGATGATCAATCAATATCATGTTCAATAGAAAACAATGCAGTAAAGTAGTATATAAATAATTGTGTCTCTTTTGAAAATATTCTATCATCAAGGAGCTGTCCTGTTAAAGATCATAACGTGAATGATATTAACTCGCTTCAATAGAATCCATAATTCTTGTCCTCATAAAAATAGTGTACTTCATGCCATGAAGGGGAATAAGTAAAATGTGGTTGAGATGAACTAAGAACAATTCCACAAGAGGAAGGAAGGGTTGCTTTCGAAAATACTCCCAAAGTGTTGCTTTTTTGAATGAACAGCAAAAACACGCAAAAAAAAAGTGTTGTTCCTTGTAGGGAACAACAAAGGAAATACACACAAAAAGCAAAAATACACACAAAAAAAGTGTGAAAATGCAAATGTCGTTCCTTTGAAGAAAGGAACAGCAAAAACTAAAAGTGTCGTTCCTTTAGAAAAGGAACAGCAAAAACGCAAGTGCCGTTCCTTTAGAAAAGGAACAGCAAAAACGCAAGTGCCGTTCCATTCGAAAAGGAACAGCAAAAACGCAAATGTCGTTCCATTCGAAAAGGAACAACAAAAATGCAAGTGTCGTTCCTTTGGAAAAGGAACAAAAAAAATGAAAAATGCAGAAGTGTTGTTCCATTCGAAAAGGAACAACAAACGTGAAAGTGCAGAAGTGCTGTTCCATTTCGAAAAGGAACAGCAAAACGTGAAAAAGGAACAGCAAAAAGAGTCGTGGAAAAGGAATGGCAAAATGACCCGTGATAAATGAATTGCTGACCAAAAAGGTGTTGTTCCTTTGGAAAAGGAATAATAAAACGAAATTGATGTCCTTTTGAAAAAAGGAACAGCAAAAACGACAAAAGTGCACACAAACGCTGTCCCTTCAGAAAAAGAACAACAAAAATGCACAAGCATGAAATGCAAGCACGCAAAGAATGAATTAGCTGTTCACTGTATTGATGCTGAGGATGGGTCACAGTTTGAATGAAGCAACACCTGAAACACAAAATATAAGAGAAATTAGAAAAGAAACAACAAAAGACAGTATGTAAATAAATAAATTAGGTTACAACAGCTATGTATTATGTAAAAAAAATGATCTATTCGAAAAATGTTTTGGCAGCAAAGACATGACATGAATCTTCAAATGGAAATCAATTCTTCATTTCTGCTATTATGAATCCGTTGGGTAATCAGTTGCATGAAATTCCTTTGTTTCATTTAAAATTTCTTTCAAAATCACTCGTCCATAAATTGACCTTCTTTTTCTCCTAGGACCTGCAAAAAAACGAGTATCTACCTGCAATAAAACATTAACTCATGGAGAAAGAGAGGTGTACGGGCTCCCTTAATCCAAGAATTATGAAAAAAATTAACAAGTAGTTACTCTGTATAACAAATCCACAGAGAAAATAACAAAGTAAAATTTATTTGTCACCTGCGGGAGAGCAGTGGTCGACTATACTAACCAGCAGGGTTTTAAGCACAACTTCTTTGTTTTTGATCGAAATTGAGTGATTCCAAAGCCAAATGAGATCTAATTCAAAGGTTTATCTCCAGTAGGAACAGGTTTTAGAAATTCAATGATATGATATGTCAATTTTAGTTAGAACAACCTGCATTACAGAGTCATTTTCGATTACCCCACTTAGAACAACAGTTAATGTTTTAAGCATAGATTTTTCGTTTGATGTCGGATTCAAATGATTCAAATTGGAAATGAAAGTAGATTTATTTATTTATCTCCAATAGAAACAGGTTTTGAAGAAAAGAAGAATTGATAGGTCAAATACTGTAAGGAACAGCCGGAAAAACAGAGTTTTAAGGATGCTGATTTACGATAGACAGTCAGTATTTTGATCATAAATTTCCCATACGATATCGAAAATGAGTGATTCCAATTGCATTGCAAACTAGATTCATAGGGGAATCTACCATAGAAACAGGTTTTAAAAATTCATTCATTTAGGCCTCCAAAAACTGACTGTCCCAACTCTGTTCCTGAGCTGCCCACTAGACATCCGGTCAATGTTTTGGCTCTAACTTTTTCGTTTCAAAACCAAATTGAGTGATTCAAATTGGGTTAGAAAGTAGACATCAAGGGCTACCTAGGATAGAAACAGGTTTTAAAAATATTCCCTTTTGGTCCCTCAAAACATGACTGTCCCGACTGTTTTTGCAGAAATTCCATCAAGCCCAGAAGCCAAAAAAAATATGATATTGAAGCATTTTTTCAAATTGGTGATAAAAGTGAATATGAGTGTTTGTAGAACTATTATTTCCATTATAAGTCATCTACAAACACAAATGAATTAAAAAATTATCACCAATGTTGATTTACATAGCATGTTGCAACAAAAAAAAACAACTAGTTTTACATAAAAAAACAAAATGCATTTATTTATTCCCTTATTTATTTTATTTTCTACACTAACCTATTTGAAAAAATGAATATGACTACGTATATGAGTACTTCCAGTGGAGCCATTTTCGAAATAAGGCTTCACGTATACACATACCCAAATTTGAAAAATGCATATTAATGAAAATCAGGGTATGAGAAGTCAACTTCCCTTGAAAAGATGGAGTCAAAAATTGTTGAAGTGTGGAGCAATGTTGCGAACAAGTGATGGAGTGAAACCAATCTTCAATATATCCGTTATTTTCTTGATTTCTCATATCCATCATATCATTAAGTTCTTGAGCTGTTAAAATGGTTTGTTGATGCAAACTAGAAGTAAGCTCATTTTCCTCCATAACTTCTACAATTTTTGAATTTAAAACATTCTGAATCTCATTGTAAGTTTTCTCTAATGGCATATGTGAGATAGAATGGGTGGGAAGGGTGGGTAAATTTGGCAGTTCAACACTGTAAGTATGTTGTACTGGTTTATTGCGGTGAGGGTGTGGAATTAGTTGAGCAGGAAATTCAAACAGATGTTGGGCAGTTTCTTACCATAACAGAAGATGTCCTTCATGTGTTCCTTCAAAGCTCCTTCTTCCAATGTTCCTGTCAATTAGTTAGTGAAATGGGTGGTGCTTACATCACCACTTCAATGAAATCATGTGATCCATTTTCCAAAATTTCTATTTTTTTCCTAGTCATTCACACAAAAATTCAAACATCTAAAGCAACAGCAAATCTGTTAGGAAAGCGAACAGTGGAGCAGGGCATTTACATGCTCCGCACGTAGGTTCTTACCTTCCGTTTTTAAGATCCAACTCTTCCCTAGCAGGCACTCATCAGATTCACACTACTCTTTAGAAATGGCTACACTCTCCCCGGCAACAGCGCCAAAATGTGGAGCGATAAAAAGGTGTCTTTGTAACTCCTAATTACCTCACATTAATTGTCAACCCAGGGACGTGTCTCAAAGTGTACTCGATCCCAAAGTGACCTTTACTCCGGAAGTATTGTTTTGCGTTATGGTGTCCAAAATCCAAAAGTAAATGAAAGCTGGAAATAAAATCTACTTACAACAAAGCATTTCAAGACTTAAATCATGCATTCGGAAAAATAAGCAATGTATCAGTCAAGGGTCCAGTAACAATAACTCATCCCTTTGGAAACTGATGTAACCAAAAGTAATCAAGGAACAGATCATCAATCTGGGGACTAGACAGCAAATGCCAATGCCCACTACAGTTTCAGATCGTTCTGCACACCAAAGCAAAGATAATGCGAATAACAGGAAATGGAACAGTAGATAAGAAATGGACAGCAAAGTAAATGGGCAGCAAACTGTGATTAAAGGAATCTGAACAAAAAACTCTAATTAATGAAAATCAATAGCAAAGCCAAATTAATAGCAATCTTTACTCTAAGAATAAATCGAACAGCACAAGGAAATATAACAGCATTGATTAATGGTAAGATATAAAACAACGCTGGAAATCCAAATACAATTGCATAATAACTTAACACACGGCACACCTTAATAGCAATCTGATCTTGGTAATCCACTTGTCAGTCTTAGCTATAAATAATACGACTGTCTTTTAGAATGGAGCAGCAACGTTCATAAATTCAACAATCGCAAGGAAATATAATTTCTAAGATGAATTCAATAATACCAATGGTCAAATGTTACAACACAGACATTCCATAATTGAATAGCAACGATATCCTGTCAAAACCATTTATATCAGCACTTAAAGAAACAACAATGCGTTGCAAAATCGATATGATATTTCTGTCTCAGAAAATGACATTACGTGACAGAGCTGTGATGTAAAATAATATACCAGATTACCAGATAAGCAAACCACGCATAAAACAAAATATAATATACAGCCTGATCCACGGTGGGCCCTTGGCATGACCAGGCGGCTATTTGAGTTGCATAGGATGAACATAATGAGCGGCCAACTTGATTTATATTAAAACATCGAAGCAAGGTTATAATCGATTACAACAAGAAATCTCTCAATCGCTCAGCCATTATCCATTCTCTCTTCCATCCTCAATTCTGAATCTCTAATTCATCCTCAATTCCATCATTCGAATCCATCCCTGAAGTCCCCCCTCTCTCTGATCTCTATTATGATTTAAATACAAAGAGAGCAGAGAGTGGTTACAATGGAGATAATTACAACATGATTCTATTACAAAAATAGATTGTTTCCAACCAATACATGTAAGAGAAATAGATTTACATCCATCTTTCAATAACAGCAAGTCGAATTTGGCTTTTCAGCTGAGATTTGGAGGACGTCCGCAACAACAGAACTGAGAAAATCGTGCTTAAAGAACTCTGCGAATCTCTCAACACAGGCTGAATTTGGGCAAACCGTTATTTGGTAAAGTTAATTGGGTCCGTTCTGGACAAAACCCATGTTCCGGATTTTCCAGATTCGTCTTCATTTGCTCAGAATCGCAACCCTAAAACTGTCACTCCTTATTCCAGCGCATTTCTGAGTTAGCACTTTTAATGATCAAATCTTCAATCTGGAAATTATCTTGGAGGCTAAAAATGGTGAATAATGTTATAACCAACTTATTAAAACCATCATTGATAAAATAATTCATAATCATCAATTTATTAAAAATAAAGGAAGATAAATAATATTCATCCATAAGAGCATAAATCATTTATAAAATGGATTTAAATAATAAATTATAATAAATGACGTGATGAAGAATGGTAGAAATGGGTGAAATAAGTGTTACAAAGTGGTTGTATTCACAATGACAATGCGGGCCCTAAGGATCGGTATGCTATGTTTCGAATTAGTCTTATGGAAAATATGTTCAAAAATCATGTGCTTCATATAGCAAAAGGTAAGGTAAAGTCCTTTAGGTTAACTGGTACCGACGCCCGTACCAGTATTAGACCCGGCACGTGGCATCCACCTGTGTCCAGCTCACGCCCAATCCCTATATGCCACGTGCCCCATTGTTAGCATCCTTACGACGCTTACCCTATCTACTTCACCTCCTTTTTCCCTCTACCGTTACCCTCCTAAGGCTTTGAAATGAATTTAAACGAGCTAAAAACCCACTTTAGACTTTGTAATAGGGCCTAGCCCCTTTTTCCGCTAAACCTTAACCACTTCCCCATAACCCTTGCCCATGACCAAGCACTTAAAGCCTTGGGGGGCCAATCGCAAAGCGCATATCGCAATTTCACATGTTCGTGCCCGATCAATCTATCGCAAATATTTGTGATGCGATCCACCCATCGCAGATCCCCCCATCACAAAAGCGCAAAGCGCAGTTTTCTGTTGGTGCCACTTTCCGTCATCGCACTTTCCGCCTTTGCAATTTGCGATCATCACAAATCGCACCCATCGCAGATCCGCCCCATCGCAAAAGCGCAAAGCGTAGTTTTCTGATTGGTGCCACTTTTCGTCATCGCACTTTCCGCCTTTGCGATTTGCGATCATCGCAAATCGCACCCATCGTAGATCCACCCCATCGCAAAAGCGCAAAGCGCAGTTTTCTGATTGGTGCCACTTTTCGTCATCGCACTTTCCACCTTTGCGATTTGCGATCATCACAAATCGCACCCATTGCAAATCGCACCCATCGCAGATCCGCCCCATCGCAAAAGCGCAAAGCGCAGTTTTCTTATTGGTGCCACTTTCCGCCATCGCACTTTCCGCCTTTGCGATCCACGCTTTCCGTATTGGGTCCCACCTCGTACATTCATTCCTGTACCCCTCATGCGCATTTGCGTTGCATTTCATGTGTTTCCTTTGCATTTCCACCAAATTCTGAAGGTTTCACATTTTACGTTAAAATTCCAATGTTTCATATGTATTCCGTCATGTGCATAAGTTATTCCACGGATCATTCTCCATCGTCGATCCCCACCACTAGACCATGATTGAATGGCCCACGATGCATTTCCCCACCAAACCCTATCATACACCGTACCATTGCCTTTTTCACCGTTTTTACGCAGAAAACACTGTTCGACCACCGCCGCGCCATTGTTCTCCAGTCCTTCATAATCACTCCCATATGCACGAATTTTATAATTCAGTCCAGTGTTTTGCAGGGTTATCAAGCGGGAGAGGCCGCCAGGATTACACAGTCCTTATGTGCAGTGGCAGGTCTCCACAGACAAAGGTATAGAAGAAGCAGGTAGCAAAGCCCAACACGCCAAGAGATATGTTTCTTTCTTGAAGGGTTTGAAAGCTAGTGAGGCAGAACATCATGGCATAGCGAGTCGATTCAAGGAAACAGTTGAGTGTCAGAAGATCATTGATAAGGAGTCGGCCCATGTTATAGCTTCGAGGGCCCTACAACAGCTTGCAGCCAGCGTGGACCGTTTCGATACAGCGTGGGCCGGAATCGCAGCAGTAAGACCTCCATCGTGCTAAGATTCCACTACTCCTTCCATGCTCCGACCATTAACAGAATATGAAGCATGCCTCCAGGAAGAAAGGAACCATCAGTGGGCAGTCAGCAAAGGTGCACCCCGTTTGCCAGCCAAATTGCCAGTTCATCCGCAAACATGCCGCCTCCAGTATCAGCAACAGCCTCGACCCCTTCTCGCAAATGATACATTGTTATTTCATGATTTGGCCCCCGCGGCCGTTTTACTTTTTACCCCAGTTAGTCATTTTCAAGTTTCAGGTGGAATTTATATTTCGCCCTAGCAATTTACTTTTACCCAGATTGTTATACAATTTTGGTTTTAAATGGCCGAGCGCCTAACAGCAAATGATGAGAGGTTTTTTTATTCCTCATCATGATTTTTGTTATTTTGAAAAGGACTTCTAACAAATTCATAGCATGCGAGGAAGATATTTTCCCTAAATTCTTCTCGCCCATGTAAGGAAGTTCCTATATAAGCAAGAACAGAAGAGAACACAGGGTTCCAGATTTCCTGAAGAAAATGGCAGTGTAAAAGTTTTTGTATGCTTGTCGTGGAATTATCAATGCAAATACACAGAGCCCGTGGGGTTTCAACGAAGAGAAGTTCTAGTTATGTATGAGGATTCCAGTCTTAATGCTATATAGTTCGTGACTCTTTCTTTGTGATATTGTATCATTGTTCTCTCCACTGTTTTCAATTTCCTTTTATCGTGTCTTGGAATGCGAGTAACTTGCCACCTCGGGTATGAATTTATCACTGTCTGATACTCATGCTTTACTGGTCTATGTTGCTTTAAATATGGCTCATACACGATATGTCGTTCCGCTTAACACATCATTCATGTTTCCTCTGTATTAAACATCGTGGAATGTTACTCTCACTGAACTGATTGATATGTATGGATTCTTAGTTCCTAAGCCCATATTATGTTGAAATATGTTTTCCGAGCACCATTTCATTGGTAGTTAGTACTCCCCTTTCACTTTCTGCGCACCAAATATTTTTCTGTTTAAAATACCTATATGTCTTTGAGAAACTGGCCCTCTCTGATGAAAGTTGTCTCTAAGTTGTTTGAAGTATATATGTATTGAAGATTCCCTTCTTGTCTCTGCAGTGTCTTTATAGCTTGCTAAATCTGAAGGTAGTTTGGTCCCATCCATATGATGATGCTTTGCACAAGTTGAAAAGGTAGAGAGTCCTAAGCTGATAATGAGCCTGAAATATACTTTATACTCCCTACTGTTTAAGATGTCCTAGGCACTGGTCTTTGGCAACTCAAGGCTGTCTCTAAGAGCTACAACATCATGCATAACAGTAGCCATGGAAGTAATTTGTGTACCTGGTGAAGGATTGTCTTTTCCATTTGCTTGCTTGAGGGGTTCAACTCTTTTGTTGCATCCTTTGCTGGTTGGAATGGATTGGCTTTGTCTTACAATATGTTGCATTATGTCCTGGTTTATGACAAGAGAAACTTGTGCTATTTTTCATAGGAGGAAAGAACCTTCTTTGACATCTTCCAAATTTATTCATTTCATCCTCATGAGTGTATGAGCCTTTTTCTGCTAACTGTTTCATCCCTTCATTCTCTATCCTCTCATGTTGCTGCTTGTTTTTTTTTGTTTCTCTGCAACTCATGTTCCTGCTGGTTTCTTCTTCTGGAGAAATTTGATGAGTTGCTTCACTTTTCTTTACAGCTTTTACAAAAATGATTTTCCTATTATCTTCAACCTTGGACTTACTAGTTTCACCTTCATATCCTATCCCAGCCTTTATGAGAGGAGATATTTGAGCATTGAGAATTTGGTCCAACTGTCCAGAGCTTTTCATTAGAGGTGTATTCATTAATAGTTCTCTTTGGGATTTTTCTAAATTCTTTCTTAGGCTCACTACTTCTTCTTCCAATTTTTCACATTCTAGATTTTTCTCTCTCATTTGTTGCAGCAGAGTGTCTTCTACTTTCTTTGCCTCTTCAAGCTGTGTCTTCAGGCCAATAATTTCTTTCCTATCTTCATATTCTCTCTCATCACATATTTGCACCACTATCTTAAGGTCTTTGTTTTCATTTTTCAATTTTTCTATTTCAGTCAAAGCAGTGTCAAGCTTGGCTTTTTCTTCAGCTGTAATTTCTTCATGGTTCTTATCTCCATTCACACTAGCAGGTACTTCATTTGATTGAATATTTTCTTGTTGACATGAATTTTTCTTCTTCTTAATTCTCTTATCCTTCTTGTCAGTGCTGTCCTTAGTGTTTACTCCATGCATGAAGTGCAATCTATCCCAGATTTCTTTTGCAGAGGTTAAATCCATTATCAACTCAAGGTCCTTGTTATGAAGACTGTTATATATTACACATTTTGCCTTGGCATTCCTCTGTTGTTCTTTCACCGTGGGGGAGTCTGTGCAGTAACCATCACATACAAGCTTCCATACTTTAGGTTCATAAGCCAATAATCCTGTTTTAACCTTATCTCTCCATTCAGGAAATTTTGTCGTACTTAACATAGGTACATTTTAATAGTCCATGACTTAACCAGATCTCCTTCAAGCTATTAGGCTTGCACCAAAGGAACCAGCTCCGATACCAATTGTTGAACCCTTCGTTAAACTGAGAGGGGGGGGGGGGGGTGAATCAGTTTAACACATTCATGGACTTTTAAAACTTTTCATTAAACTTTATTAACACCTTCATTTCATGATCAACATAATATGTGAGCAATCTTTATTTGTGAGCAACAATTAATAAGCAGATTAGATAATGTACCAACAAGCTTAATATGTGAGCAGCAAGTATTAAGCAGAATAGATATACCATATCAACACATATACATCATGCACATAGACACCAGATATAAGTGGAAACCCATAAAGGGAGAAAACCACATCTTATTATTGTTGTGATGAAAAGGCAAGCTCCAACTCCCTCTCACCACTGATTTTCTATAGGCACCAACCTACAGGAGGCTCCTACCTCAATTCTGCAAGCTACAACTTGCAAGGAAGCTCCAACTCCCATCAATTTTCTGCAGGCACCAACCTACAGGAGGCTCCAACCTCAGTCAGCTACAACTGACATCTATCAAGCTACAACTTGATACGGAAGCTCCAACTTCCTTACTCTTTCAAAGAGAAACACTTGCTGATTTACCTTGGATATCAACTCTGTTATGTTCCATCTACTCTGCTGTTCATCTATTTTCATATCTACCCTGTATCATCTCTGCATCTTCTCAGATTCTCTATCAGCTCCTCCTTCTTCTCTGCTCAGCTCCTCTTTCTGCTCTGCCTCACTGCTTCATTTCTGCATTCTCTTCACTCACTCTCTCTAACCTCTTGCAGCTTTCTTATTTTCTTCAACTCTCTTCAATTCTGTTGTACACTCTCTTCTTCTCTCACTCTCTTTCATCAACTTTCTCCCTTTGGATATTACCCTGTTTTATACAAAAATAGCTTCATGACGTTTGTATTCTATTTGGAATTCGAAATGGACAGCCATGTCTCTTTGCATTTTGCTTTCTCATTTCTTTTATCCGCTCATTCAGAAAATATAATTGTAGGTAGCAATTTAACATTACAGTGGGATATTTTCTCTCTTCCGGAGACTTGCCAATACATCACAACAATATAAATTAAATAAAACATTTACATTCAAATTACAAATGAGAACTCCAGCTCAACTCATTTAGTCTTTTGGTTCGCTGCGCATTTGTCTTTTCTTTGACTCGTTTCTTTGTCCCTTTTGGCTCTATTTGTTTCCCTTATTCACCGTCACATTAAATGTACCATATGCCATACATTTGTAATCGTGCTTTTTATATCGTTGAATTTTTATATATGTGTAACCGACTTCAAATCGGGCAAAATCTCCAATGCTTTACACATAGCAAGTGTCTTGTTGATGTGGAACATTCCGCAAGCGAAACATACATACACCACAATTGTTTTATTTTCACAATCGCAATAATACCATCTCTTTACATGCACACTTTAATATCTCGATACATATATATATGCACATTCGCTAATACACAACCCGACATACATAAAATACTGGCTGCCACTTATAAATGTCATACCTTTGTTAAACCCACAGACCTTAACAATGAGCAATATAAATTAAACTGCGGCCCAGCGCTAACAATCGACCCGATCGGAGGGCTCACATTCCATCGCGTCGCAACATCCAATCCGATGGATATCACTTGGGAAACTTGCACGAGCAATAACGCGCGATGGCGCGCCGTACTTGGGTTATCCTTCGTGCACCTTCCGAACACAGCCACCGTCCGATGGCATCTTCCCAGATCAATGATATGTATCAATATCGCACCGCGTCTTTGGTCGATGGTTAACGCGCGATGGCGCGTAGTGGGAGGCGGTTTTTCGTGGGTCCACCTCGCCACGTGTCGAATGATCTATGGAATCGCTCCCAACTCCTCAAATACCACCCACCATGTAAAGGTGGTGCGATGAAAACCATAAACTGTCATCACTGTTCATCTAGTCACGGTTCCGCTCTTCTACATAGGGTTCCAGTCTCTTCATTATGTTTTATAAACCCATCGGGTCTAGAACTTAATCGCAATTGAAAGTTCCTATATGGACGTTCCGCTCCCTTTATATTCTCCGATGCGATCATGCCAGACTTCAAATACTTGTTACTCATGGTTTATAAGCCCATCGGGTCCGGGCTCTCAATCGCAATCACAATTCTTTGGTTTATGCATTCCGCTGCCTTGTTTTTCTCCGATGTGATTTGGTAAGAGGTCCCACCATATAATACTTTGTTTATCATAAAGCGCTCCAATTATAAAAATTAATATATATGCTTTGGACCTTTAGTCATTTAATCTTGCGCAATATATGTAAATACGTTGCATATATACTCCAGCGTGGGTAACGATTCCCGGAATGAGATTTATATCTATAATTTGCTGCTTGGGTTATATGATTCCCGGAATTGTGTTTATGTTATATGTGACACCCGACTGGGTAATGATTCTCGGAATAAGGTTTGTATATATATATATACTTGCCGCTTGGGTTTAATATTCTCGGAATATTGTTTATGCATATATACTTTTATGCTTGGGTTAAGCGATTCCCGGAACTATATATATGTATCCTTCCACCTGGGTTATGGTTCCTGGAATTCATGTTTAGAGTTTCTACCAGCTGGGTAGTGATTCTCGGAATAACGGCTCTGCCTCTACCTTTGCCTTCGCTACTTTTGTCGCTCGACCTCTGCCTCTACTGCTGTGATAACGGTTCTGCCTATGCCTCTTCTGTGATAATAACTCTGCCTCTACTGCTCTGCCTCTTCTGATGCTCTGTCTCCTTTCTCTGTCTTTGCCTCTGCTTCCATTCTGCTGTTTCACTATTGCATTTCGACATTCTCTTCCGCCTTCGTTATATACAAATGATTACTGCCTCTTTCTCTTCTGCTCGACCATTTCATCTCTGCCTCCGCCTTCGCTATGCCTGTCTTTGCCTCTTTGCTATCTCTGATGCTCTCTTTGTTGCCTCTGCTACTTGTCTTGTGCTCTCTCTACTGCCTCTGCTACTTCTTTGACTGATGCTGCTCCTTAATTCTCCTTTTTACTGCCTCTACTACCTCTCTGCTACCTCTGTTCCCTATCTTCTACTTTTCCTTATGGATAGTTTAGGTGTTGCTCATATCTTTACCTTTGCCATCAATGCCAACATTTCCAACATGGACAAAGGGGTTTCATATGGCCTAGGTTGGATCTGTAGCATTTGGTTAATTGAATCAGCTATGATAGTGAAAATAATTTCTTTTGCATGGGTTATTACGGATCTTTGGTCAGGGAAATAGCAATATTGACAAATTATTATCACTTCTGGGCACTGGAAAGTCTGTGGGACTACATACTTTGGAGAATTAGATTCCCAAATGAAAACCTCAACTGCTTGGTCTATGGATTTTTCATGGCTCCAGCAGTGGAGCTCAAGAATATTAAATTCAGTGATTGTGTCATTAATTTTAAAGTCTCTCTATGCTAAAGGAGTGTGTTCCACATCTAAAATTGGAGGTTGCAGGGGATTTACAGTTACAATACCTTTGGAGGCCATTGTTTATTATTATTTTTTCAATTGATTACTCTTTTGACTTAGAAAAAATAGATTTAGGCCTTTAGGAGCATCTCAGAAAGATAATTACAGTTTGCAAACTGATTTAGATGAAACAGGTTTTCATCTATGGTCTTCAAAGGTCTAAACTGCTCAAATTGTACTCTTTGTGAGAAAAAAAAGTCTTAGGACCTAAAAATTCTGTGAAAGAAGACTAGGGTTTGCAGAAAAGGATTTGAAAGGCAAGGGGGCTTTATTCAGGTTTGCAGAGGCTTCTAAATGATTCAATTATTGAATTAATTTCTCTTTAGATTAAGTACAATTCTTTTCTTTGAAGAATAGTTGGATAAAATGAAGATTTTTAAGTTTGCAGAGGGTTTATGAGGTAACAGAGGTTCTCTGAAGCTCTTCTGGTCTTTATAAGGCTTCGAAATGGTTGTGCAGTGTCTTTAGCAGCAAATATTGTCGAATTATGGTTGAATTGGGCTAAATAACACGTCTGCATCGATGTATTAGCTTGAAAACAGGTCGACAATGCTTCTTCTGCGGAAAAATGTAACAGAAAGTGGTGAAAAGGTTGTAAAGGGCGGTTATATGGGTTTTTTAACCTACAATGATTAGCATTAAAGTGCGGGGTTATTTCAAATGGAAAGGTGGTTTTCTCAATGGGCAATAATACAACCCAGTGGTTTTGGCATCGACGGAAGGTGGCAGGTGGTAAATATTCTGAGGATGCGATCGAATGAAATAACGCCACGTAGACAGGAGCAGAGCTCCTAAAACCACACATTTCACAAGGTCTCGGGGTGGTTAAAGAATTGGCTATCGAGCGTGCGATAGGAGATATTTGCCATTGGTTCTGATCATTCAAGATTTGACGTTTGGTAAATAGCAGGTCTTGATCGGTATTTGATAGGCGTGGGGCTCGAGACTTTAAGTTACGCGATGGGATATGGTTGAGGTTTAATACATAGCCAATGGGGTTAGGGAAACTGTGACCTGTGTATAGGCGGAGAAATATAATAACATTTATATGTTTAATTAACATAAGGGTTGATACTTTATAATAAGGAATTAATATATACGGGATAAAGGTATAACGGGAGTTAATAAAATGAAGTTAAATGTTAATAATATACAATGAAATGTTAGTAAGTGTGGGAATTTCACTAAGCAGTAATGTGCAAACTTATATCGAGGATGGATATTTTCACAGTGGGACCCGACATAAAATTTAATCATTTATACTTAGGATAAAGGTTTTTTAGGGGTTTTTGGTGTATTTTTGAAAAAAAATGGAAGTTAATTAAGGGTTTTACTTTTCCAAAGGAAAATATGCATTTTAACTTAGGAAAAGGGGTTTTGTAAGGGAAAAAGAGTGAAGTAAGGGGAAAGAATAAAAATGAAGGCGAAGGGGTATTTTTACAAGGGAAATGATTTTGAAGGGAAATTAGTAAATATAAAATGACCAATTTCTCCTATCCATGCCTTGTGAAAACTACTTTTACCTAACCATCAACTACCGTAACATTTTTTCTTTATTTCTTTGGGTGCATTTGAGCTTGCAGACCCTTTTTCATTTTTCTTTTAACAACAAACTATCTAATTCTAACCTTATTACTTCCAAGGGCTCAGATTAAACTATTGAGCTCCTTATTATTCTCTACCAAACTATTGATTTGCCAAGATTAAACAGTTTGGATAGATCTTTATTCTCTATCTATTAGCATGAAAGGTCAAGATTAAGCAGTTTGACCTTCATGGATTGTGGCATTTTTGACAAGTTGCACACAATTTTATTTTGCAAGTAAAGTAAAAAGTAGTGGAATTTGAATTTGCATCACTTTCATGATCTATTTTTATCTCTTTTTTGTTTGGGGTTCATTTTTTATATTATTTTTTATCTTTTTTTCCTTCAGTCCTTTGATTTTTCTGTTAGGACTTTTACCCTCTTTACGTTTTTTATTTTTAATATGGGGAAACAATTTTGCAGAAAGCAAAGTATGTACATATTGCAAGACTAATCAAATTCAATTCAAAATTATGAATCCTATTATTATAGGACCCTAACAAAAACCTTATTCAAACCTTTGCAACTCAACCATTCAAACATTTTCCATGCACTGGGCATTGTTAACCATCATGTAGACATATCATTGTGAACAAACAACTGCTAACAATCCATACAATCCATGAAGGTGACCATTCTCTGATGAGACATAACAAATTGTGATGAGGTTATATCTAGGTTGACATTAGTGTAGGTTGTCATCAAGGCCAACAAAAGGTTGATAATTCCAATACTTTTTTGTTTCTTCAATTTCACCCTCGACAAACAATATGATTTTCAATATGCGCCTCTATAAGATATAATCTTCACCAAATTCACCTATCCTTATGATACAGAGGGATTTTTCTGAATCCAATACAGTATCATACTTGACAAAACAAAAACAAAATTACACGCTAACAGACTTTTACAAAACCCTAAACTCTCTTTCCAATAAAACCCTTCTTTTTTTAATTCTCTTTCTACAATTACTTATTAAAACTCTCTATAAACTTTATAAACCTTATTTTTAAACATTTTTATACCATACACATTGTTTTTAATATATTAAAAAACTTTTTAATAACATTCAATCTTTAATAGCCTAAACCTCTAAACTCTCTTTCCAATAAAACCCTTCCTTTTTTAATTTTTTTCAACCATCACTTTATTAAAACTCTCTAAATCCTTCATAAACCTTATAAACCATCCTTTTGAAACCTTTTTATACCAAACACCTTGTTTTTAATATATTAAAAAAAAATTAAAAAAAAAAAAAACCTTTTTAATAACCCTCAATCTAAAAAAAAACTCCAAAAACCCTTTTTTATTTTGTTTACCTACAACTTTGAACTTTGCAACGCGCCTCACGATTAGAGCTACCACGTTACTACCGCAACGTGATATGGAGAGATCCCACAGGTTTGTTGCGTGTAAAGCGACTCCTTCAGGGTTTTTTCAACGTTATAAAGTGCGTGGGATAGTTTGTACAATGCGTTGCTTCCGTGAATTCAAATATATATATATATATATAGAGGCAGGCTTACCTTAGCTCTCCCTTTGGCTTTCTGAAATCTCAGATCTTGTAATTAAACTCGTTGAATTTCGTTTGATATTAGTTTGATGGAAGGAAACAAACTTAAACACACAAAAATACACTTATGTTCATAAATTCACATACAATCAGCCAAGAGATGTTAATTTCACACTTTAGAATGACCCAACCATCCTTGAGTATATAAACCATATAAACTCTAACTACACTTTAGTTTTTTCAACTTATTAGACTTGACTTAAATCAACTTATCTCTTCATACATTGCAGTATCATGATTTTTGTATTCCACCGACCTTCGAATTTATGTCTACGTTAAACTATAAACTTATTAGATATAAAGTCATGCAAACTCTAAATACATTTTAGCTTCTCTCATTAAACTTATTAGACTTGACTTATCTCAACTTATCTTTTAATACACTCTAACTACATTTTAGCTTCTCTCAATAAACTTATTAGACTTGCCTTAACTCAACTTATCTTTTAATACATTTCAATATAATGATTTTTGTATTCCACCAACCTTCGAATTTATGTCTACTTAGCCACGGAAATTCCTTCAATTATGTCACTAACTTATAAGTAATGAAAATTTTGTCGTTCGCTCTTTCTTACATAGGATTTTTGCATCAAATCGTGCCTTCACTTAGTATATATCTCTGACTTACACTTACGTTGTGGCAATCGCTCACATTGGTTCTCCACATCACTTACTCTAATGTCTCTTTATATTATGCCTTGATTTCGTTTATGTTGAGTGTGGAGTTTGATTATATTTTTTATGTATCGATGTGTTGTCCTTAACGGGGCAGAAACGCTGTCCGTCGTTTAATCGTTGTGACGGAGTTGAGGGGGGGTGACAACGACTTTATGAGCCCTTGGTCGGGGGTTTCGAGGGCAGTGCCCCCGAAGCTAAAAACAGATGTAAAATTGCCTTGTAAAATATTATAATTTCGTAGTCAATATGGGTTGTTCATTAGGCAGATGATCTGACAGTAGAATTTATGTTTAGTTTAGGGTTTTTTGTCCTAGAAGACAACTCCGTGTTGTATGAGGGTATTGTATTGCCGGTGTGTATTGTGTGTATACTCTGAGCGAGAAATAGCAAGGAGGATTGTGTGAGAGAGTAGAGGATATTACAACGGATCTGTTGTAGATGGTGTCTCTTCATTTTGCAAAATAATATAAAAGAAAGACTAGTTATTTCTGTGAAGGTAGCCTAAATTGAATAAACCAGATAAATCTTTGTGTCTCATTTTTTTTATATATTACTTTTGTATTTGTATTTTTCATATTTTATGTGTCCCATTTCTTTATAATATGTAATTTTCTAACAATTTCACTTAGTTCCATAAAGTATTTGGCATTCACCTCATTTGCACCTCTGGAAATAATAGTCCATGACTCCACAATAGCTGATTCGATGCATTATCGAATATGAAGGCTTAATATGGCATCTAACGATTTAAAAAGAAAAACATGGCCCAACTATTCTAATATGGATTCATTTCCCGTGGAGAACTATTCTACGATCTGAAAGGATCCATAGCGATTTTGTAGGTATATGGCTCGAATATGTGACTTATCAAGCCGATATGCATATTATCATTACTTCGATGGCTTCACAAGATATTTCAATTATCGATGCTACCAAGGCTCTGCTGTATATGCAAATTATTTCACAAATTATACCTGGATGCTGCATGGATCCATCATGTATATATTCTTGTTAAAACGCTACCAGTCTCTTTCTTTACAGAATCAAAATCTCTTAGATTCGAAAAAAGAGAAAGTCGCCGTTAAGAAGGCAGCATATCATCTTGTAGATGTTGCCGACAAAAGATTGTGAAAAAAACGTGTAAAAAGGAAGCATAGAGTTAATATTTTTGTGTACAATAATTTTGATATTTGTTATAATTGAGTTGAAATTATTATAATTAAATATATGTATTCTACTGTCGGTATGAATTAACAATCTAATAATCGATTCTCCTATAAGAGAATTATCTTCCTTTTCTTTCATATAAGAAAAATTATAAAACGCTAACTAATCCTTAGCGTTGTCTTTCCCTGCGTTATTTCAATTTTCCAAGTTGTGCTGGTCCAAACTTGTTATTGTCATTTTCTACATTATATTATTTCCACTAAGGTGAACTGTAAGTTCCTTGGCCATTAAAGGAACGGCACACTCTTTTTTTTTTTTTTCAAAATAAATAAATAAAAGGTGGATCAATTTTTCTTAATTTATATGCATACAATACCATTTTCTAAATTTGTAAAATAATGTTTGAAAATAATCTTTATATGTATTTACTCATAGCATACATATCTGTATATATCAAAATTCCACATTACATAGATAATTGTATAACTTGCTTATGGCGATTGATAACTGTATTATTTGTTTTAATGACATGAATTAGTGGGAGTCATATGCTATTGAGCATTGTTGTATAGTTCATTTCTTAGTCCAATAGATGTCATGACGATTCTTGTAGGTTGTTGTAATGTAGAAAAAGAAGAAGTTATTTTAATGTCCTTGAGGCTAAAGATGGTCTAAATCTCTCACTAAATAGTCCCAAGAGCTAGCTGCCAAAATATCTGCATAATTTCTCCATATATTTTTAAAGGCTTCAAATTCTAAAATGAGATGCTTTTTTATTTCCACTTTTCGAGAAGAGAAAAAAATACATTCTTGCAAATAAAATATCACACTGTGAAAACTCTATATAAATTCTATATTGTGAATCAAAGAAATTACACACATATTTATACATAAAATAGTCTCAAGATAGGAACTCTATCTTGGACGCACAATAATGTGGTTGAGAGATTCTTTCAACCACACACTAAACTAGGAAAGAATATAGTTCTAACTACATCCTATTATGTAGGAACAAACTCCTCAAATGGAGAATTACAACCATAGACAAATAGTAATTAGATATTTTTAACTCTCCCCCTTAATGACTACTTGTCGTGATAGTGATTCACAAAGTATAGTTGTGGTCAAACATAACAAAGAATATGTCGACGTCCGTATAAAAGAGCAACCATCCACCGGAATGCATGGGTACCAACTGCTGCAACCACTAGTCCTGTAGGATGTCCTTCGCATACATGATTCTGTCGACCATTATCATTGCATATATGTACCTACAAATCCACCACCATCGGGTGAATTGCATGTGCAGAACCTACAAAACAAAGAGAGATCAACGCCTTTCTAAGCCAAATATTCATGTCCAAATAAAAATTGCTAAAAGTTGCGTTGATTTCGCCTTTCGACGCAACTGTCAGATAGAGAAGTGCGCTGACCCTCTTATGCTCAGACACACCAATATCTAAGACCGTGAGCTAAGCGTTACTGCAGTCCACCTGCTCGACCGAGCACAAAGCTCCCGTGTACACGTGGCCACAAAGGCACTTTAGCCACATAGGCGATCTAGCCACAAAGGCTCTATATGTGGTTTCTGGCTCACCACAAACCATCACTTTACAGTGACAAAAGATGGTTTTAGGCTGACCATCAACCATCACAAAGTGGTTTTAAGATCACCATGAACTTTCAATTGCCTTTACAAGGCTTACATTCCATACTTCAACATTTTGGAGTTTCTGGGTACATATAATGACCATTACAACAACCAACTAGACTTGCTTATAACATGCTAGGGAGTCTATTCCACAAACCCACACTAACTCAAACAAACATTTACTTTGTTGTCCATCATAATAATTGTTGTTTCTGCTTTACCTCATCTTCTCATAGTTCACATCTTGGGCATCCTTGTCTTTGTTAAATAAATTCTTGGAACTCCACGCTTAACCTGTCATTTGTTAGAGTCGCGAATTCTAACAAAATAAATTTACCTACATTGAGTTAGCTAGGCTCAATAAGGCTCAATAACTTTAAACATGATTCTAAGAAGCTAAATAAAACCAAAACTCTTCACATTAATTTCTCTTTCTGCCCAAAGATGATTATTTCCCAAACATACCAGCAACCATTCCAACGATACCTATGAGGGGTCCATTGATAAAGAAACTGGATTGACGAATTTTCAACTGGACTCAATGCAGTGCATTCAAACACTGATGATCCAGACATAGGCACTCACAACCACATGAAGAGAACACAATTTTCCCTTCAAGAACAGTAATACAGGACTCCATGGTCCAATCCTCCATTGCGTTTCAGTATCCAATTCCCCCAGCATCACAACATAATGCCACTTCCCCTGCTCATAGTATCAAGGCTTGGTAACTGCTTCCAAGCATGCTGCTTTATGCTCGCTAATGTACTGCAATAACTAAGACCCATTGTCCAGCTAATCTCCTTGCGATTGAGCATGCAGATCTGTCTCCACAATCTGTTTCCATCACACTGAGCATGCACAAACTTGATCATCCTCCAATCTCCGATGCTCCCATCTTCAGTGTCATGTCATCAATATATCTGGTAGATAATAATTTTCCTGCAAATTTGTGTATTGTTGGAATGACCAGCTCCAACACACACTAATAATGTGACAATAGTTGGTCACACCAATGTCACTTAAATTACAACCAGTTTCATTGTCATGACACTTAATCAATACATTGAAAATTTAAAAAACATCATCAGAGAATTAAAAAACATTTGGACAGTGGCATAAACTTTTCCCTTCTGTGTATATTGAGTGAGATGCAGCAAGGGGAGTAGCTCCAACACCCGAGCCATTTTTTTAATGATACATAGCCACACTTTCGCTAAAGAGGAGGACGGTTCGATGGTTATGGCACATGCTTCTCAACTGTGCAAACTTCACCCAATCAGGATCACCAAGATCTATAGCATATGCAAGTGCATGCAGTGTCGCACCGAGGAGTTCGGCCTTTCAGGGAAACCTCACCAAGAACGCAGGCGTAATATCCTGCCCGAGAGGAACTCGCTGCTAATTAACTTCATGTTCTACTTCAGCCAGAGCACAACAACCCCATTTTGCGTGCATACCACTGAACTCCGTTGTCATGTGGAGAACAAGGCAGCGCAGCATGATCATTCATCCACCACTCCACGGCTCTCTCTAGGACAGTGTGCCTTCTCCTCCATGTTTTTGAAAGCGAATCATATGCTTCCACTGCTACCACTGAAGTACTTGCAGTCTTCATGCCAATCACAAACACTACCCAATTCATACCCGGGAACTATTCCCTTAGCCATCATTCGAATTTCACAAGACATTTGAGGAAGCAAGAGAACAATCATGTTCCAGCCCTTACAAACATAGCGCCATCGATCACAACATTTCATTTCTTCATTCTATGCTCCCTTTACAGTATCCACATTATCGCTCTTCTTTCAAGATCCCCATTACATAATTAAGAGCAACCACTGGCCCTGCATTGATCTCATGGCGGCTAAACAAATACAAATTAGTAATGGGTCGATCCAATATCCATCAATGCGCCCATGGAGTGAGTTGCCTCACGATCTAATTGACTAATTGTTGGATGATTAACCCCGCTTTGCAGTGAGGCTGTCTTCAATAACACAACGCATCAATAACGCAGACACACCGATTTGCAAGCTCACCCTAGCAATCAGCGATTACACCACTGCGCTGTGATTTTTTTTCTTTTTTTTTCACCACGGGCTCATGGATAAACTTTTTGCAGTGGTTTTTTTTGCAACCTCCACTAAAATGAAACTGCTACGTCGTCAATTTCTTGCAGAATTTCTGAGTCAAGGACTTGTTCCCAAACATTACACAAACGAGAATTACGGTAAAATGAAGCTCTGTTTAATCGATCTGAAGCATGCACTGTATAAACATTTAAGAAAAAAAAAAAGATCCAGAATGCAGATCAAAACAACTGGAATCTCCCGCAAAAGGCCGATGCAAATCACTCCCCACACAACCCAAATCATCACACGCTACCGATGTTGAATTTACCAATAGTTTGCTCGGCCACCGCCCGGAATCGAGAAGCCTGCCCGCCGGATCAACAGCAGCGGCATATGAAAAAGTGCCCACGATTGCACATATCGATAACATTTGCAGAAGCGCCCACGATCAAAGCAATCGGCTGCCAATTTCAGCCTGAAGCTCAACGCCTCACGCACTTGGCCAATGAGCTCTAGAAAATCCTACCGGCATTGGAATCTGGCAGCGTCCTCTGATCTTGGCATCGCTGGAGTTGATTGAAGAAGTAGCAGTGTTCCTTCACCAGCCTTCCCCAGGAAACATAAGCAACAACGTGATCAGGTAGCGTACACTCAGACTGAGCAACCAATGGACAACCAAAAAATAAACTACAAACAAAACTCTCTATTTTCTATTTCCCTCAGCCCACGAGGGGCCGAGGCCCACGCTCTGATACCAAGATAAAATATCACACTGTGCAAACTCTATATAAATTCTATATTGTGAATCCAAGAAATTACACACATATTTATACATAAAATAGTCTCAAGATAGGAACTCTATCTTGGACGCACAATAATGTGGTTGAGAGATTCTCTCAACCACACACTAAACTAGGAAAGAATATAGTTCTAACTACATCCTATTATGTAGGAACAAACTCCTCAAATGGAGAATTACAACCATAGACAAGTAGTAATTAGATATTTCTAACTCTTGCCTCTCACACTTTTTTTTTTATCTTTTCCAGAATAGTGAAAAATAGGCCAGAGAACCACCAAGCAAAGTGGAAAAATGAATATTGAAAGCAACACCACACTAGAGCCGCTAGAAAAATTTATTAAAAAATATAACACTTTACTGAATTGAAATTGTCTAAATTATTGATCTTACAAAATCATATTTTTTTTTACATGTAAGACCTAATTTAATAACTATAGTTTAGTCCTATGTTTTGTTTTCCAAACTCAAGCAAGACTATATATACCTAACAGCTACTCCACTAATAATTTGTTCAGTTAAAATAAATATTCATCTTTTACATTTTTTGAGATGAAAATGCAAAACGGTCATGAAGGAAAACACAAATTTTGGTGGTCCTTTGAGAGTTTGTTCATTAGGTGACCTAGCTATCTCCTGCCTTGGTTTACGACAACTAGTCATATGCCCATGAACAATCTAACCATCATTATTATTGTGTGACTGAAAATTAAAAATTAAAAGTGAACAGTTTCATGTGTATGATTGATTCCCTCAACTTAATTCCTGGACATTTGCCGGGCAGAGTAGAAAACGAGATTAAGAATTACTGGAAGTGACACCTCTCAGACAAAAGCTGATCACCCTTTCTTAGAATCGTTAATTAATTAAAATGTGCGTATGTTATCTCTGACCAAAAGAAATCTCTAGAAGTACAACTATAAACTATGTTATCCTCGAAACCCACATTCTTATTCAATAAAAATATTAAAATTTGTTATTTATTTAAAAAGTAAAAAAAACTATATTTTCTTGGAAACCGACATTCTCAATAAAAATATTAAAATTTGTTATGTAGAAAATATATTAAAAAGGTAAAAATCAAAATTTAAGAGTAAGTGGCCAATGTTTTCTATGAGAATGGCTTAGAGTCAGAAAATTAACAAATTAATTATGATTGTAACTGCTTATTGGTGTTATCTGTTCTTTCTGGAACTGGAGCTCCTAAGAGATTCTAAGCCGTGAGTGAGGGTTGGGACGGGAGAGAGTATCTCCAACATTAGAAATGCAAGTTCAATGCATAGGGGTAGAGCAAAGAATGGAAACTACAGTTGCTACGTGCTTGGTGGAGAAATTTATCGAGCTTGAGGGCGAAGGTTTACTTACAGGGGGCCGGGGATGATATCTAAAGCCTGGTGGGGGGGTTTTGGTGCCTGGTTTGGTGTTTTTAGCTGGAACCCATTGAGGGCATTTTGTTGCTGCATTTGGTGGCTATGTTGAATGTTTTTAGCTGGAACCCATTGACGACATTCTCATGTTGGTTTTGGTGGCTATTGTTCACGTTCTCTAGCTGGAACCCTTCTGTGGACAATTTGTTGTTGCTTTGGTGGCTATTACTGAACCTTAGGTGCTATAGTGTTCATCTTTCTGCTGAGAGATGTCTGGTTGCGTAGAAGCGATCATGGCGGGTAGAGGATGGTAGGTAGTGGTTCCAGGGTTCGAGATCCATTTCATGTGTGTGGCCAGCCACCCTTCGAGCTATGTGAGCTCCATGTTGTGTAGGAAGGTATGCAGCTTGAAGGCGAAGGTTTAATTACAGGGGGCCGGGGATGAAATATGAAGCCTGGTGGGGGGGTTTTTGGTGCCTGGTTTGGTGTTTTTAGCTGGAACCCATTGAGGGCATTTTGTTGCTGCATTTGGTGGCTATGTTGAATGTTTTTTGCTGGTACCCATTGACGACATTCTGATGTTGGTTTTGGTGGCTATTGTTCATGTTCTATAGCTGGAACCCTTCTGTGGACATTTTACTGTTGCTTTGGTGGCTATTACTGAACCGTGGGTGCTACAGTATTCATCCTTTTGCTGGCCAGGCGTTGTAGATGTGTTAGTTTGGAGGGGTTGAGATGATAAGGATTTGATTGGGTGTGGTCTTCGTTTGCTTGGGCGAGAGGGTAGACCGTGCTGGTAGCTATGCAACATATACGATGAACTATTGTGCATATGGGATGTCGTAGTTTGTCTGAATACTAAACTTTCTGGATCTTGGATTCTGGCGTTTACAGGGCAGTGATAGTCGATGCTCTGGTATTTCGGTGATTGCATGAGGGCTGCCTTGACTCTCTTAGCGCTCTGTAATCCCTCATAGTTTTCGGAGTTTTTTCCCTTGGCGACGGTTTGGCATTCCATGGATGTCATTGCAGATGTCAATGCCAATGCTAAGGGCTCTCTGGGTTTTCTGGCTAGTCTGTTGATTTTCCGGCTAATTTGAATTGTATTCCGGGGTATTGGCATTTCGAGACTATCATTTCAAAATATCTCTGACAACGACGGCGTATTAGATTAATGGTCCAATTTGGAAGGTTGTCACATTTATTGTCATCATAGTTTATTTGTGCCCTTATTTATGATCCCCGGAATGTGACCGTTTACTTTCATCAGTATTCGATCGTTTATTCTGGGATCATATTTCAATCGGGATATGGCCGATATTCTCCGGATTATTTGTACTTGCACAGATAGGGCTGCGCTCCCATGGTTCACGTCGGCTATGGGATAAGGATGTGTTTCACAAATTGAATCGTTTGCCGTTATCGCTCTGCCACGTGCGATAGCATTACCCCTGCAGGAATTGCGATCTGGATATGATATCTATTGGCTGGTGGGGTTTGTATGTAGTTTGAAGGCGAGGGTTAACTTTTACATGGCACTTGCTCAAATTGGGTCGCGCTTCCCTGGTTCAAGACTGCAAGTTGAATACTTGCCGTCATCGCTCTGCTACGTGAGATAGCATTTCTCCTGCTGGAGATCGCTTTTCGGGATTGGTTTTCTGATGCCTGGAGGGGGTCGCTCTATGGATATACGACCACCCTGCTTTCTGATGATCCTTGATTCTACGATGGATCCCGGATTTATACAGTTTGTTGATCTGTCTTTTTCGTTTGCATCGGGTATCAGCAAGGACTGGGATGCTGATGGTTTCAAATGGCGACTGGAGACTTCATATCCATTTGATCCTGGATCTGGTTGGCATGCCGGTCTTGCTGGTTGGAAGTAGTCGGGTGCCAGATCTCCGGATCGTGCTGGGGAGCTGGATCTCCCCCAATCATGGGGATCTGATTTCATTGTCTTCGTGCACCTTTTCGTTTTTCAGGGCCATCTCTCTTATATCATGCGAGCCTGTTTTATCTTATTTTTGGCATGCAGGGTTATTTGCTTTTGTCCAGGGTTGGTCTTCTTCTTCAAGTGAGCCTGTCAATATTTTGTCCAGGGCTGGTCTTCTTTACAAGCGAGCCTGTTATTTTTTCATCGGTGGTGCTTTACAAGTGAGCCTGATTTGGTGTTTGCACAAGCGAGCCTGACTCTTATCAGTCTTGGATGACACTATGGCACTCACCTTTTTGTTAGCTTTATTTCGATACAGTTATCTTTTATTTTCCTTATTATCATGAATATGACGCTGCTGTATTTTCCTTGAATGTTCTTTTCAATGTATACAGGGATGATCTCGTGGGTTGGGTTTATACCACCCGTAATGTTGTTGGCCATGAACATCGAATTACTTCTTTTCAGAAGTTTATTCTGGATGTATATGGGTTTATGGGGTTTTCTCGCTGTTTTATATAACAGTTTGAGAATGTATTGATGATCATGTACTGTCATATATTTCTTTTAATATATACAGCGTTTTTTTCTTCTGAAAAAAAAGAAAGGAAAATTTGACATTGAGATTACTCTCATGGGTATTTTTTAAACATTAACCTTACATTTTTCTTTCGTGGAAATCAACCATTCATAAATCTAAATAACATTGGCTAAATATTAATAAAACAATGACATCTGCAAATTTATAAATTTGCAATTTCTCAAGGAGTTAGATTTTATATTTTTGGTGATCTCGATTTGCCGATTTGTAATTTGTTAAGGTTTCAATGGATGTGCCAATTTGTAAATTTTTTGGTATTGAGTTTCCACATTTTTAAGAAACACTGTGAATATATATATATATATATATATATATATTTTAAATAATGATTTTTTGAATTGTTTTGAATTTGATTTAAGTTGATCTTCTATAGTGTCTTTTTCAAGGATTTGTTCAATTGCTGCCAAAATTCTCCATCTTCAAACTTTCTTATTTTTTGTTGTTGTTTGCGCTTCATATTCTTGTTTTTCGTTCAACATTATTTCTTGATAGCAGAAACTTATCTCTTCTTGACTCCATTGTGGAAAAATGGTTTTAATAAATTCTTCCTTGTTTTCAAAAACTTTCATATCATTCTCTTCACTTTCATCATCAGGTACTCTTATTTGTTTTCCTATAATTTGCACACTCAATATCATTTTTCATCATTTCATTGAATTCTTTTATTCCAGTTGTTGATTTAAGACTCACATCAATTTGTTCAATTGGTTTATGAATCCAAATTTTAATGAGTTTCAAATTGGAATCAAACTTATTAACAACCTCGGTTTCAACTTTTGCTCCCATGCTATTTTGAGTGCCTGCATTATAAAAATAACATTAAAAACATCTTTATTATGTTCTTTAGTGAGAGCTTTATGCTTTACCTCTTCCTTATCTGCCTTCTTTTCCACTGCATGGAGGTTTTCTTCCATTGTTATGTTGTTAGTGGATATTCTCATAAAAAACTCTTCAATACTTTATCCTCTTCTTAATCATTGGTTGTTGCTAGATCATGTGCTACTTCATGAGCAGTTCCAATTGCTTCATATCTTGCTGCTACAAAGGCAACTTCAGCTTTCAATGCTTCATCAGACATGTCACTTACCATATTACCATAATCAATCCTTGTTTCAAAAAAGAAACCATATATATCATCAACATAATGTTCATCCACTCTATAGTGGGATATCTGAGCATGCATGTGCTCATTTTCAGTTTCATTGACAATTTCAGCTTCACCAAATTCATCAGTTGCAGCTGGATTCACCAAGGCACATATTAATTTGCAGTCATCATCCACATGTGTTTCATCACAATGGGATTCACCATCATTTGCACCATCCATGTTACAATGGAGTGCTTGATCATTGATATGCTCTTGCTTTGCTTCACATAAAAAGTCTTCAACTTCTCTCTTTTCAATATCTATTGAATCTTCTTCATCTATATGCATTCTTGCATAATGGGGTTCACCATCATCTTCACCATCCACGTTATAGTGGAGTGCTTGAGCATTGATATTCTCTTTCTCTGCTTCACATACAGAGGCTTCAACTTCTCTCTTTGCAATCTCTATTGCATCATCTTCATCCATATGCATGCTTGCTTAATGGTTCTCAATTTTATAGTCTTCACAATCATCTTCCACTTTTGAGTGGGATTCTCCAAGCTCTGTTGTCCTCTCAGAGACTTGCTCATTTACTCTCAAATATATGACTAAATTAACAAATTGTGACACTTCTTGTTGTTGCATGTCACTCCCCCTTGCACAAAGTTCTTTTTTCAAGATCTTCCATGCTTCATTAGAAGTTGTAGCTTTTTCTAACTTGCACATAATTGTTTCATCCATTGCTTTATGAATGAAACTCAAAGCTAGGGCATTATTAAACTTAGGAGGTGGTAGCAAATCCACGCTACACCAATCAACCTCGATTTCATCTTTGTCTTCTGCTAGAATTTTCTATTCCTTCGTTGTGGCCTGAACCTCTCTAAACACGACAACAATCTCTGCCTCTTATTTTTTATCCCTTTTCTTATTATTCCTCAATTACATTTTTCGACCCATGATTGTTTTCATTCCTCTTTATTATAGTTTCATGCCTTTTGCATGAGGCTACCTTTCATATCACCCCCAAAAAATTTTTTTTTTTTAATATGCGCCCCCGTAAGGCACAATCTTCATCCAAAAAAATGTCATACCAAATTTTTCAGATGAACGAACCTTTGCAAAGGCCCTAAATTCTCTTTCCAATAAAATCTTTTTCTTTTTCTTTTAATTCTATTTTTAAGTGATCAGAGGCTTAGTATTTAGCTCAAAATAAAAATTCTCAGAATTGATTGGAAATTGAACGACAACGACTAGCTCATCACCAGGAATCCAACGCAACTCATTTTTTAAAAATCCGACTTCGGATGAAGAAGTTATAGCTTGCTGACCGCCATTTAGAATAGACAAATTAAATAAAAAAATGCTGAACAGTGACAGGTTGATGACATGGAAACCCAGTCAGCATGCAGGGAATATTCTTAAGTTTTTTCCTAGTGGCACTGTGATAAGTGTTACAACAAGATTCACCAGTTGGGTTTGAGAAGGTGAAATTTCCCATTATCCTCCTAAGGTTGATTTTTTTTTTTTTATGAGGGACAACCCAACTAGAGGCTGACACGTGGTGCGGCCAAAGGCCGCCACGTGTCCCCTCTGGTGGATCCCCTCTCCAAGTTTGGCTTCAAATTTCATATGGTATGGTTGTCAAATTTCATTTTATGGAAGGTTGGTTTATGCTAAGGTCCAAATTTAATTTATATGGTGGCAAAGATCCACATTAATCCACATTAAACCATAGTTCATTGGCATGATGAATTTAATTTATATGGTGGCAAAGATTCGTATTAATCCGCATTAAAGCATAGTTCATTGGCATTACTTATAACCTTGGGTTATACATTGGTTCATGGCACAATTTTAATATATTGAAAAGGTTTTATTATATGGTGGTTCGGATGGTTGATATATTGGAGAGAAATTATCTTATAACCAAAGTCTTATGCTATCGGCAGTTTAAATATATTTAAAAGTCTGCAAAGTCAAAGGTTTGGCGTATATGGTGCAAAATATATGTATAGGGGCAGAGGTAAAGGTTGAACCCGTGACCTCCCCCTTCGAACTCCACGGCTTTACCAATAGACTACGGGGTGGGGCTTGTAAAGCCTCTCTGCCCAACGTTATTTGAATTTCAATGCAGACTCCGATGGTGGAAGAGAGGGGGCTAGCCCGTGAGCCAACCATCCTCCTCACGTGACTGCTCGTCAGAACCAATGGTGCAGACTTATTAATATGCACAGGATTAATGTGTTAAGCAGGGTTTATTACCCCTAATCCCTTCTTGTTTAGTGCTAATCCCAAATTACCACAAACGCTCTTAGTGTGCATTTAATCGATCTTATCCCCATTATTATAGATTTAACATTTATTAACTGTGCTTAAAATTTGGACCGTTTTTCGGCGGTTCCTCCAGTTTCGGCAGACTGCCAACTTTGGCAAGGCTAAATGGAGTCTTCTCCAAATTTTGAGGAGGAATGTAGGGAAACATTGAATAGGCCATATCTTAAGAAATGTTCAACCAATTTTGGCTCAGGAAGAGTCATTCCTAATAGCTTGGCATGCTATGAACACATTGGAATAGGTTTTAGAGGTAGAGGAACAATTCTACAAGTGTTTTTGTCACTTTGAATAATTTTGAAGCCTAGGGCCACCGGGAAGGAAGGCTATGCCTAGATCAGCTGAAGGCCAAATTGAGTAAATGAATAGTCATTTCTAATAGATTTCGACATTATGAAATTATTGGAGCATGTTTTAGGAACATTTGATGCATGAAAGCAACAATTTTTTCACTTTTGAGCTAATACAGAGGCCCAAGCCATGGAAGTTGAACCAAGGAGATGTAGTTCAAGATGGGTGAACTCCTTCATCAAAACTCTGTGTTTATGGATCACTTGTGATGGTTTGTTTTTCTTTATTTTGCTGATGTTTATCATTTTAAACTCATACTTTATGCTCTTGAGTTCACTCATAAAAACTCAGTTAAATTACCTGTTTGACACACATAAGCAACAAGGAAACATGTACATCAAGCATAAGATCAACAAGTAAATTTTAAATCTGAAAATTAAATTAGCACAACAAAAGTAAAATTCATACTTATATCAAGTTGGTACTAGAGATTTGTTGAAAGGCAAGGTTATTTGCTTGATATTTTCTTGAGTTACTTATATCAAGTTGGTACCAGAGATTGGTTGAAAGGCAAGGTTATTTGCTTGATAGTTTCTTGAGTTTTTTGCAAGTTTAATGGTTGCAAATTTTTGATGTTGACAAGGTTAAAGTTGCAGAAAGGTGAAGGGAAATTGCTGGTTGCAAGTATTGAGATTAGGACAAGAAGAATGAGAGCTACAAGAGCACCATCTTCACCCGAAATTCCACTCATAGCTGCACTTGAAGAACCTCAATTTTTGTATCAAGAAGCTGAGATTGAAGAGGTACAAGTTGTACATGAAGCTAAGTTGATTGAAGAGGCACAAGCATTAGAAGTTGAGCTTGAATCCATAGCCATCATGTTAGGTGTTGGAGAGAATCAAGGTCATTCAAAAGAGGATGATGTTAAGAGAGAATTCAATGACAGAAAGAGGATGGTTAAAATTTTGTTTGATGCATTTACTGTTAGGATGGCAGGAGAAGGTTCTAAGCCTCGAAATGGAGAAGGAAATTCAAATTATAAGAAGGATGAAGAGAAGAGTTCAAAGGATAGTGGAGAAAATCCACATCCATCTCCACCATATTCATCATCCTCATCATCTCTATCAGTATCATCTTCCCCTTCCACCACAAAAACCACTCACACTCACTCAAAAGCCACAAAAGAAAAAACACGCTTACTCAAACTTGATGTCAAATTTGAGCTTCCAATGTATAATGGAGAGATAAATGTAGAAATATTGGACAATTGGATACGTCAATTGGAGATATACTGTAGGATTCATAACCTTCATGAAGATGACATAAATATTCAATTGGCTTCTTTGAGGATGGAAGGAACTGCACTTGTTTGGTGGGAAGCAAGGACTCAAGAAGAGATTAAAAACTATGATAATATATCTATGTCTTGGTCAAGTTTTACTGCTTCCATTAAAGGAAATTATATCTATTATCTTAAATGCAAAATGAAATTATGGATTGGAAAATTTTTAGACAGTTGAAAGGGCAAAGTGTGCAGGATTATATTCATGAGTTTAGGAGAAGAGCTCTATTTTGGGTATTAATTTATATTCTCAAGAAAATTTGTTAAAGTATGTTGGGGGTTTTCACAGTTACCTTAGGCACACTATTCTTATGTTTAATTCCACTAACATAAATGAATTTTGTGTTCAAGCCACACACTTAGAAGCAAGAGGGAAACATAACATAGATGAGAAAAGTGTAAGTGAGGGTAAAGGAAAGGGAAAGGTTTATGGAAGAGGAAAGAGAAATAGCTCTGTAAAAAGAGAGAAGGAAAAAATCACATGTAAAATTTGTTCAAAGACTAGCCATGATGAAGACAATTGTGGGTAACTTCATCCAAATTTGAAGCCAAATAAACTGAAAGCCAAAGAAAAGGGTAAAATTGTTGCTATATTTGAATATGACTTAGGGTTAGATTTAGGAGATCAGACAAATATTACAGCCATGGGTTTGAAGGGTAAACATATTGCAAGCACTAGTTCCTCAAATTGTTCAAATGTCACTCATGATGAAGATACAAGACTAACAATTTTCCATATTAGAGTTGTCTCTAAACATACTAAGATTGCTATACATTTTGATAGTGGGTCACAGGATAACTTGATTTCTGAAGACTTGGTTAAGAAGCTAGACCTTGAAACTATTAGACATCCAAGACCATATCCTATGGGTTGGATACACAAGAATGAAAACTTGCAGTTTACAAGGAAGCGCATACTAAGATTAGCCAGCAATTCAAACTTTCTTGATGAAGTTGAACTTGATATGGTTCCTCTTGAGATATCAGGTATTGTATTGGGAAGTCCTTATCTGTATGATAGGAAAGAATTATTTCATTACCATGAGAATAAGTATCACATGTTTAAAGATGGTATTGAGTACATAGTTAGAGCGCATAAGAAGAACACAAGCTTGTCTCTTATACATGCAGGAGAATTGAAGAGGATAGTGAATGCAAGTCATAATTTGAAAATGTTGATGATCAAACAAAGAGATGTTTTGAATCAAACTTTTCAAAAAGATGCTTATGATTGTAATGAGATGTTTCAGGATTCTAACATGTTTCCTTTGAAATAAGGTGAACGAGATGTAAAACATTTGCAGCAATCAGCATCAATGATGAGCAGTTTTGGAAACAAGATGTTGGTGCAAATGAGTGGAAAGGTTAAAGAGAAAGCGACAAAGCAGCTTGGAAAAGAAGGCATGGGTTCCACAAATGAATTTTTATGGTTTCCAAAATGTACATGTGTTAGTATGAATTCTTCGTCGAAGTGTACGAAAAAGAACCACTTTAGCTACGCATAACTAATAGCCCTAACAACAATAGAGGCTGAAAAACATCTTCAGATCTGCAATTAGTAGTTAAAATGCTGCAACAAACAAATCTCTAAATGGAAAGACATTAAGCAGAAAAGTAAAGAGTTTGCTCCATGCATCCAACAGACAAGACAAGAACACGATTTTTGAATGAATTTTTATATTACAGGGCACCTGGGAGGAAACAAGAAGGTGTATCCAGATCTCCTCAATGGGATGGGTTCTTTGTAGTCCTCAGCACTTCAGATCTAAGCTTTCTCTCTCTTGTAGATGTAGAAAACCCAATGTAGAAGATAGAGCTCAATGGGAGCAAAATGGTAGAAAATGAGACCAAGTGTATAGATCGAGAGTGATCTAATAGGCAACAAAAGGTGAAGAATGATGGGGAAAACCCTCCTATTTATAACAAAATATTGGGTCCTTCTAGATCTTGGTGCATGATTAAAATAATGTTAATCACATCTAGATCCACCTCTATGGAATATTTTATTATTATTTGTTGGAGGGAAAGGGTGTGTGACTTGGGTCAAATCCCTTGATTAGTGAAAAATAAATAAATAAATGATTTATTTATCTTTTTAAGGAAGTGGTTGGGATATAATCAAATAAATAATGATTTAGTTGATTAATGGTGGTTGATTTGGTCATATTTAACAAGGAATATTATTTAAATAATTATTCCTAGAAAAAAATAAGATAACTATGGGTTTATCTCATTAATTTCTTTGTTTTTGGGTTAAACATGACTGGGAATAATAATTAAATTATGGTTTAATTAATTATTCCTTTTGGGGTTTCCTAATTAACATAGTGAAAGCAGTTTTACTTGGGGTAAAACTAGTCTTACATGGTGCACTTGGGTCCATCTAATGATGAAAGGTTAGATGACCAAAAAATGGTGTAACAGATTGCCCCCCAGCGTGCGAGTGTCAGGAGAAAATCGTATGACCGAAGTACGTTGTAAGAAGACAATCACTAGACAACAAAAAGGGTATGTCAGAGAGAGAAATATGAGGTAGATAGTGTGCTGGAGGACTAGACCCTGAGGATACGAGACTCGCAGGTGCAACAAGTCTCTTTTTATGAGAGGGTACCTGTGCTGAAGGCGGCGGGGGAGGCATACCTATGCTCGCCGTGACAAAGTACAAAAGAATAGTGTGTCCAGTAAACAAGGGACCGAACCATAGAGTACAGCTGGCATAATCAAGGGCCAGATAAAAATATAATGAAGAGTCTCACATACATGATGTGCCTGGGATAACAGCCAGGACTAGTACAATAATATCTGGGTACATGAGATAAATACAACCCACATGCCCCCTGTAAATGGGGAAGGGCTCACAAAATCTGACTGATACATGCAAATCATAGAGGTGCTGCAAGTGGCTAAGGCCAAAATCATCAAAATCTGGAGCAGCATGAAAGGCTGCAGTGAAGAGGTCATCCGGGCATGTGGGGGGCTACCTGCAGGGCCACCCCCTCATGAGGGCTGAGACATCTCACACATGCCCGGGAATCATCAAGAGCTGCTGCTGGGTCACTGGACTGTCCAGTATACGCCTCTTGATCATGCTGAAAGGAGCTGGAGAAGTAATCAAGTCAAAGGGAAGTGAGAGATCCCCCTGCCTGATCCGAGGCACCGAACAAGAATGGAAGCTGGAACCAAGGTACACCGCCCTCTAGACCTTGCTTCTGGAATAAATGCGCTGATGTCGACAGAAGGAGGTCTGCCGTAGGTGAGGCAATAAGAGATCCTCAACTAAGGCACGAGAGAAAAACAATAGAGCGATAGACAGACTGACACCAATGATGATAGTGGAAAGGGGAAGGATGGAGTGGCGAATGGACGACTTCCCTTGTTAGAGCATAAAGGGCATGAATGACATGGCAGCGACTGACACAATATTGAAAGGGACAGGGGAGAGGGGGACTGAAGGTCATGATATGCGACACAAGGGAGGAACCAAGCAAAGAAGGATGGAGGGCTATGGTGGGGTGCAAAAGGACGCAGGATAGACTCCATGAATGCAATGATGACTCGACTTGGATGCTCTAAACAAGGGCGACTGTAGAGTGCTGCCACACAGTAAAGGCCCCAATGGGGGTCATAGAAACATGAGTACAAAGTGGGCACTCATGACGAAAATCAACACGAACATGGACAAGTAAGGGGGCGATGTGGTGCCCCAAGTACAAGTGTCGTAAGTGAGGAAATTCGATTTTGAGGAGCGGTGAAGTGACCCTTCATGGAAAAAATGTGTCCGAGTGAAGTATCAAATCACCAAAAACTAAGTAAAACCCATTTGAGAGCTCGGTGAGATCTATCCAGCGGTGCTGACGGTTCGGCGAACGGGGCTACGGTGTGGTCGCAGCAGTCGAAAGAAGAAACAGGGGTTCTCTTTTAATGAGGCGGTTTTCCCTCCAAAATCATTCATTTTCTATTGTTGCTGTGGTGAATGTGGAGAGGAGAGAAGGCCCTAAATCTTGCGGTGAACGTAGCGGACAAACCGACCGTTGGATTCGAGATCTGTCAGTTGGAGGTAAGAGGCCTAACCTTGCTCTTGCATTTTGATGGATTAGATTTGCAGTTTAGGGCCCAACACCCCAGAAACAGCCCCTCCCTCCTCTCTACGGCCGGGTCGCACTTTTTGGAGCAAAAAGTGCGACCCAGGACGCAGGTTTGAGGGCAAAAAGTGCGACCTGGTCCAGAAATTGGCAGAAAACTGCGACCTGGGAGAGGAGGGGGGCTTGGTGCTGTTTGATGGCTGGGAGTTGGGTTGTGGTGTGTGGTTATGGTTTTTCCGATCTGTACCCTGACAAAAATAATGTGTTTGTGCAGGTATGGCAGAGTTGCGGGTCAACTGGAGAGAGAGGGATCTGGAAACACTTCGGACAGAGATCCAGGCGGATCAGGGCGTTCGTCGTGTATTGGCCAGATTTGGGGTTCTCAAGTTTGTGGAGAACTCGTTGATGAGAGCAGGGGAACCATTACTGGCCCGGATTATCAGTTATTGGGATCCAGATCAGGAGATCTTTGTAGTGCAAGGGCACAGGATCGAACTGACGGTCCAGGATGTGTATTTCCTGACCGGCCTCCCACCACTAGGGATAGTGGGAGACACGCAGCCAGTGTTGCCGCGGGGGCGGCATATCATGGAGTTTGTGGAACGCCATTGTCGACCGGGTCTTCAAGTCAAGGGGACTCGAATATCGGTCGGGGATCTAGAGAGGCTAGAAACCCGTGCAGTGGCCGCAGCTGTGATGCGAATCCTGGGCAGCCAGGCGTTCCATCACATCACCGGTGGGCAGATGATGATAGTGGAGAGTGTGTTGGGTGGGACCTACTTTGGGTGGGCCCAAATGATGCTGGTAGCGCTAAAGCGACAGTTGTCGCTATGCAGGCGGCAGGTGAATCATGATTGCTCGTATGGGACTTTATTGTGCACCTTCTTCTTTGAGAAGATTCCGACCTTGAGGCCTCGTGTACAACTTCCAGATGGGGGCCCGAGAGAGCCCAGGATGCGTCATTGGGGACGACTACTCTGCAGAGGAGGAGGAGGGGCGGTCGGGCGAGTGTTTCGACCGGATTTCTTTGCCCATTGGGATCAGATGCCGTTGTACATAGACGACTACCCGTATAGTGGGATGAGCTACTGTGGGGATCCGGATCTGCCACTTCCGTCTGGTCGAGTCTGGGGGCCCGATGGTAAGTGACACATTGCTATTCTTATATGGGCATGTTAAAGTTTTTTGAATAGTAAATAATGATACTGATTCAGGGACTTTTGGTATGCAGATATAGCACCGGTAAAACCGGCCGGATATATGGGACGACCGGCAGCGTCTGGAGCTACGGATCCGAGTGGGTCGAGAGCAGCGCAAAATGAGGATGTAGCCGCCCTACTGGAGGACATCCACCGTAGATGTGAGCAGCTGTTGACCGGAGTATCGGAGCGCGAGTGGCAGGATTTAGACGACCAGTACATAGAGCCATGTGTTGGTCTCCCCTCGGAGTGGCGAGGTATCATGCGGCGCATGGCGATGGCCGGTCAAGCTATGCGTGATCTACATGCTGCAGGGGCAGAGCCATTGGCCCGGGAGCCTCCAGATAGTGATTAGGGGCATATGGTGCCCCCTCTGATGTATGTAGGGGCAGGTGGTGCCCCCTATAGTGTATGGAGGGGCATATGGTGCCCCCAGTTGTTTTTTGGGATTTTGTTTGTAACATGCTGTGGGCATGTCGTAGGTATATGTATGGAGGGGCATATGGTGCCCCCAGTTTTGTGGAACATGCTATGGGCATGTCGTATGTATCAGAGTAGATGGACTCATCGATATATGGTTTGCGACACATATTATGGATATGCATCGTCTTTTAATGGTTGATTTAATGTTATTGTCTTGTATGAATTGTGTGTGATAAATGCCAATCTAGAACCTGGTTTGCAATACTATCGACGTAGTGATTCTGGTCTTTGGGTACATGGTTGAAAGTTATGGTTTCAAACGCACGTATTAAGACTTTCACTCGTAAATAGCGTCTAAACAGCACAGGGTTATGCACATGATAAACACCATTTAGTTGCATTACAAGAAGCAGGGAATCCAAACGAACGTGCAGATGGCGGATGCGATGCAACAGGGCATCAGCTAATAGGCCACGCACTGCATCATATTCGGCCTGATTGTTGGTGGCAGAACCAGTGCATACCCCGTTAGACAGAATGAGGTCATGCAAAGGGGTGAAGATGGCCCACCCTGCCGAGGCAAGATTCCTGGAGTAGCGACTTGCACCATCGGCGTAACCGATAAAGGGTGTGGACGGGGGGTCCTGCAAAATGGTGTGACAAGACAATAAATGAGGGGATGAAAGGAAAGGACGGCAGCGTGAGGGTACAGAAGTCATCGAGCGGTAATGGCAGGAGGAAGGGGCAGGATGATCAAGACTCAAACAAGGTGGTGTATGAGAGCTATCAAAAACATGGCGAGGACTCGGGCTGCGGAGGTCAACAGGGACACAAGTGGAGCGATCTCGAGTATCAAAAGACACAACAGGGGAGGCTGCGGGCGGGCTAGGCTCCGAGTGTCGTGCAGAGGAGGATAGGTAAAGAATGGTGACTGTAGACTCCGTCATCTGAACATCAGGGGGGGGGATGTGGATGGGAGCGGGGGCATCCTCAGGCTGGCCTGAAGCATACTGCGCGAGAATGGGAGAGGCGGATTGATTTTGTTCAACCTCATACGCGCGGATCACCTCAAGGGAGGCACGGTAATGCGTCAGGTGAGGACAATAATGGGAGTAGTGGCCATGGATCCCGCACAAAGCACAGGGCTTGTTGGTGCGGAGAGTCTTGGGGTTCTTGGGGACGGTCGAAGAAGGAGTGGGAGTTTCAGGGACCGTAGTGTCGGGGAACGCGAAGCTGCCTGTCCGTCCTAGGCGGAATGCCCTGAGGCTGGTTGCTAGTGTTAGGGTCAACACCAGAATTGGGTCCTCGGTTACCGGGGGCAGATGTGTTCTGGTTGCCTCTCCGCCTTCTTTGAGAAGAAGGGGGATTAATCGCACCCTGCTGTGCAAATACTTGCCCTGGAGGGGGTTGTAAGTGCTGTTGCGGGTTGTGAGGAGGCAAGGGAGGTGGAAGTGCATATGCTGGAGGAGCTGGCGCACCAGGCTGTGGATAAAAGTAAGGGTTGGGTTGGGCGACATTGAGGTAAGCAGGAGGTTGGGCAAAAGGAGGAGGCATGCCGTATCCTGGATACATGTTGCCGGGAGGGGAAAGAGTGCTTGAGGTGCTGGCCCCTCCCTGAGGGAGACCATAGCCCATAGGAGGATGAGCAGATGGATGGGAAAGAGATCCAACGATACCGTCGGCGGAATGAGATGCCCCTGGGGCGTTAGCGCCACCGGGCCTGGGGATGTCAGGAAGGACGGTATAAACATAACCATATTGAGCGTAGATCAGGTCATATTTTAAGGCTATTTGGAGGGCGGCTTCTTCAGTCTGAGGAAAGTGAGAGGCGACATCTTTGCCGATGGGAGACGGAAGGGTGCGAAGGAACCAGTCCATGTAAACCCGATCTTCAAAGGGAGGGGCTCGACATAAGCTCCCTCTTCGTCGCCATTCCTGAACATGGGCAGAAAGGCGTGTGGAAGAGGATTGCTTAAAGGAAGTCAAGAGCTCCGTGCCAGTGTCGTATCGGAGAGGGAGCTGGAAGTACGACAAGAAGGCTTGGGCAAGAGTCTCGAACGTGGTATGGGAGGAAGTGGCCTGTTCGACATACCATTTAGAAGCTTCGCCGGTAAGCGTGCGTTGGAACAAACGGAGACGGATGGAGTCATCGGTAATGGAGTTGGAGGAACACCACATGTGGAAAGACCGGACGTGATTGGTTGGGTCTTCGCCATTAAGGCCCTCGAACTTAGGGATATCGGAGGGCAGCTTGGTGGGCATAGCGGGCCAGGTAGCATTGTGGTGAATGGGGTCATTAATCAACTGATGGAAATCGGGGAGGCTGAGGCCTGCAATGTACGGCAGCACAGGGGTGGCCGGGGTAGTGGTTGTGACGGTTCCGCTAGAAGTAGGGCCGGCATTGGGGCCGGGAGAACCGCTAGCGTTAGGCCCTGGACCAGACATGGTGGAGGGGGCAGGAGAACCGGAAGGGGAAGGAGGACCCGAGGAATCAGGGGAAGAGTCGGAGTGCGGACTCGAAGGTGGACTGGCTCGACGACGGCGGTGCGGAGCAGGTCGATCAACCGGAAACTGAGGGTGAAGGCCAAGAAGTCTCCGGGAAAGGCGCCTTGGGGGCGCAATGATGACAAGAAGAAGGAAACCGACAAGGGCAGAAAGGGACAGAATCAAGAAAGGTCAAGGGCAGATAAGGTGCAGTGACAATTGATTTTAGAGTCTTTGCCAGGCGGTGTTATCCAGGCGCTTCTTCACTTAGGGTCAGTGTGTGGCGTGCGTTAATTTTAATTTTTAAACCCTTTCCGTTGTTGAGAGTAAGAAAAAGTGTGCTGCGTAGCTGAAAATAAACCTACAGAGAACAGAATAAAATGCTAAAATAACAGAGAAATAACAGCTACGTATGCATCTATCTAACCCAAGAAGGTGGGTCTCTCACAACTATGCTGAAAAAGAAAGGGAAAAACTATGGAAACACACACAAAGGAAGCTCGACAGATCTAGGGTCAAAGGGGACAGAGATCTGGAGGATAAAGCTGCAGACAAGGGGTGCAGATCACAGCCAAGAGACAGAGGCAAGGTGGCTGGAAAAAGGAAATCAGCAAAAAACCGGGGGGGCAAGGCGGAGGCCTTCAGAGGAGGTCCAAACAAAACGACAAGAGGTGATTTGAAAGGAAAAGAGGCTGATTTCAATGGATCTGAAAGTGAGGTAACAGATCTGGAAAAGAGGAGGCTGAAGCTCTGAAACCGACGGCTGAAACAACTAAAACTCTTCCACAAAAAGTGGAGGGTACTGAAGCCCTAAGGGGCTGGGTTCCCACTTAGATGAGTAAAAGCTGGTCGGATGCGGTGAGCGGGCGGAGAACGGGAAATTTAGAGAAGAATACGCGGAAAACATGACAAAACCCCGAGAAAAGTGCGAGAAAATCTTTGAAAAAAAGTCGGTCGCGATTCCCGGCTGATACGGGATTGAGGCGCGAAAAGCGGTTGGCGACACGGGGAGTCAGTCAGGGTTTTGGGCCAAAAGGTGCGACCCCCCCGTTCCGGTTGTCTCGGTGGCAGATTTTCTGAAAAGTTGCCGTCTCAGTTGCGGCTGGTGTCGCTTACCTGCGCAATAGGGCCAGAAACACACGGAAGTTAGAAATTTTAAGTTTTTAGGGTTTTATGTGAGAAAAATGACATAAAAAGAGGAAAACTAAGCAGCTGAAAATTTATTGAAACCCTAGGGCTGGAAGTAGGCACAGTTGAATTATGAAAATGGCAATGGTCGTAATTAAAACCCGTGTGGAGTCGCCATTTGTTAGTATGAATTCTTCGTCGAAGCGTACGAAAAAGAACCACTTTAGCTACGCATAACTAATAGCCCTAACAACAATAATGGCTGCAAAACATCTTCAGATCTGCAATTAGTAGTTAAAATGCTGCAACAAACAGATCTATAAATGGAAAGACATTAAGCAGAAAAGTAAAGAGTTTGCTCCATGCATCCAACAGACAAGACAAGAACACGATTTTTGAATGAATTTTTATATTACGGGGCACCTGGGAGGAAACAAGAAGGTGTATCCAGATCTCCTCAATGGGATGGGTTCTTTGTAGTCCTCAGCACTTCAGATCTAAGCTTTCTCTCTCTTGTAGATGTAGAAAACCCAATGCAGAAAGTAGAGCTCAATGGGAGCAAAATGGTAGAAAATGAGACCAAGTGTATAGATCCAGAGTGATATAATAGGCAACAAAAGGTGAAAAATGATGGGGAAAACCCTCCTATTTATAACAAAATATTGGGTCATTCTAGATCTTGGTGCATGATTAAAATAATGTTAATCAAATCTAGATCCACCTCTACGGAATATTTTATTATTATTTGTTGGAGGGAAAGGGTGTTTGACTTGGGTCAAATCCCTTGATTAGTGAAAAATAAATAAATAAATGGTTTATTTATCTTTTTAAGGAAGTGGTTGGGATATAATCAAATAAATAATGATTTATTTGATTAATGGTGGTTGATTTGGTCATATTTAACAAGGAATATTATTTAAATAATTATTCCTAGAAAATAATAAGATAACTATGGGTTTATCTCATTAATTTCCTTGTTTTTGGGTTAAACATGACTGGGAATAATAATTAAATTATGGTTTAATTAATTATTCCTTTTGGGGTTTCCTAATTAACATAGTGAAAGCAGTTTTACTTGGGGTAAAACTGGTCTTACATGGTGCACTTGGGTCCATCTAATGATGAAAGGTTAGATGACCAAAAAATGGTGTAACAACATGGGAATGGCGAAGATAGTTGGTCAAGAGTCGACGCAAGTACAAAGTGAGATTAGCTAAGAATCACCATGGTGGCAACATTCGATGTGATAAAGTTTTTAAGTTTCCTTTGATTAATGACCAAGGTAGGAGAAGATGGTTTCTGCAAGAATAGCTTGCTGCCATAAAAATTCAAAAAAATTGTAGCATGACAGTGTCAATGATAGCAAGAGAAGGTTGTAAGAATCAAGGAAAAATTTAACTTTTGTGAAAAGCTCCAAATGATGAAAATGGGAAAATTTCAGTGGATCAAGACTAGAAGGGTGAGGGAATAGTACCCTCATCCACATGATCAGTAATCCAAGAGATTTTGGGTTACAAAAGGCTTCTAGTGGGGAGGAATGATCAAAGGCTCATTATTTAGCTCAATAATTAAAGTTCTTAGAATTGATTGGAAACTGAACAACACCGACCGACCCATCGCCACGAATCGGATGCAAGTCATTTCGTCGAAAACCGACTTCGGTTGAAGAAGTTATAGCCTGATGACCGTTGTTAAGAACAAGAATTTTTTTTTTTAAAATTGTATAATAGTGAAAGGTTTATGACATGGAAGCCTAGTCAGCATGCAGGGAATATTCTTCAGTTTTTACCCAGTTGCACTGTAACAAGTGTCACACAAGATTCTCCAGTTGGGTTTGAGAAGGCGAAATTGCCCAATGTCCTCCTAAGGTTGAATTCGATTTTTTTTTATGAGGGACAAACCAACCATAGGTTGACATGTGCTGCAACCAGGGTCTACCACATGTCCCCTATGGTGGACCCCCACTCGAAGTTGGCTTCGAATTTAATATGGTATGGTGTTCGAATTTCATTTTATGAAAGGATGGTTTATGCTAAGGTCCAAATTTAATTTATATGGTGGCAAAGAGCCGCATTAGCCCATATTAAAATATAGTTCGTTGGCATGATGAATTTAATATATATGGTGGAAAAGATCTGCATTAATTCGCATTAAACCACAGTCTGTTGGCATGATTTATAAGCTTGGGTTATGCATTGTTTCATTGTGCAATTTTAATATATTACAAAGGTTTTATTATATGGTGGTTCGGGGGGTTGATATATTGGAGCGCAATTATCTTATAACCAAAGTCTTATGCTATGGTGAAAAATATATGTACAAGGGCGGAGGAGAGGGTCGAACCCATGACCTCCCCCTCCTACTCCACGGCTTTACCAACAGACCACGGGGTGGGGCTTGTAAAGCCTCCGTGCCCAACGTTATTTGAATTTCAATGTGGACTCTGATGGTGGAAGGGATGGGGCCAGCCCTCAGGCCAACCCTCCTCCTCACGTGACCACTCCATAGAACCAATGATGCAGACTTATTAATATTCACAGGATTAATGTGTTAAGTGGGTTTTATTACCCCTAATCCCTACTTTTTTAGCGCTAATCCCAAGCTACCATAAATGCCCTTAGTGTGCAGTTAATCGATCTTATCCCCATTAATATGGATTTAACATTAATTAACTGTGCTTACAATTTGGCGGGTTTTTAGGCAGTTCCTCTAGTTTCGACAGATTGCCAACTTTGGGGGGGGTAATTGGAGTCTTCTCCATATTTGGAGGAGGAATCTAGGGAAAATTTGAATAGGCCATATTTTGAGAAATTTTCGATCAATTTTGGCTCAGGAAGAGTTATTCCTAGCATATTGGCATGCTGTGAACACATTAGAATAGGTTTCAGAGGTAGGGGAGCAATTATATAAGTGCTTTTGCCACTTTGAATAATTTTGAAGCCTAGGGCCACTAGGAAGGAAGGCCATGCCTAGATTATATGAAGGAAAAATTGAGTAAATGAATAGTAATTTCTAATAGATTTCCACATTATGAACTCATTGGAGTATGTTTTAGGAGCATTTGATGCATGTAAGAATTTTTTTTTTCACTATTGAGCTAAAATAGAGGCCCAAGCCGTGGAAGTTGGACCAAGGAGATGTAGCCAAAGAGAGGTGAACTCCTTCATCAAAAATCTATGTTGATGGATCAATTGTGATGGTTTGTTTTTCTTTATGTTGTTTTTGTTCAAAATTTTAAATTCATACTTTATGCTCTTAATGTTAGTATGAATCCTTTGTCGAAGTGTACGAAAAAGGACCACTTTAGCTACGCATAACTAATAGCCCTAACAACAAAAGTGGCTACCAATATCTTCAGATCTGAGGTTAGTTAAACAAGAAAAGAGCTGCAAACAACTAGATCTATGCATGAAAAGACATTAAGCAGTAAAAACAAGGGTTTTCTCCATATACCAATAGACAAGACAAGAACAATTTTTTGAAAGAATTTTTGTATTAATTGGGCACCTGGGAGGAAAACAAGAAGGCGTATCCAATTCTCCTCAGTGGGATGGGTTCTTGGAAGTCCTCAGCACTTCAGATCTAAGATTTATCTCTCTTGTTGGTGTAGAAAACCTAATGTAGAGAAAGGAGCTCAATGGGAGCTAACACAAGAAATGATGGAAAAATGTGACCAAGTGTATAGATCCAGAGTGATCTAATAGGCAACAAAAGGTGAAGAATGGTAAGAAAAAACCCTCATATTTATAACAAAATATTGGGTCATTCTAGATCTTGGTGCATGGGTTAACCAGATCTAGATCCACTTTTTGTGGAATATTTTATTATATTTGTTGGAGGGAAAAGGTATTTGACTTGGGTCAAATCCCTTGATTTGTCAAAAATAAATAAATAAATGATTTATTTATCTTTTTAAGGAAGCGATTGAAAGATAATTAAATAAATAATGATTTATTTAATTATTTGTGGGTGATTTGGTCATATTTAACAAGGAATATTATCTAAATAAGATTTAAATAATTATTCCTAGAAAATAATAAGATAAATAAAGGTTTATCTAATTAATTTCTTTGTTTTTGGGTTAAACATGACTAGGAATAATAATTAAATTATGGTTTAATTAATTGTTCCATGAGGAAAATTAAACAAAATAGGTTTGTTTAATATTTCCTTTTGGGGTTTCCTGTTTAGACCATAAACAACCTAATAAATGTGGTTTATTAAGTTATTTTACATAGTGAAAGCAATTTTACTTAGGGTAAAATTGGTCTTACATGGTGTACTTAGGTCCATCTAATGATAATAGGTTAGATGACCAAAAAATGGTGTAACAGATTGCCCCCCAGCGTGCGAGTGTCAGGAGCAAATCGTATGACCGAAGTACGTTGTAAGAGCTCAATCACTAGACAACAAAAGGGAAGTCAGAGAGAGAAATGCAAGGTAGATAGTGTGCTGAAGAACTAGACCCTGAGGAGACGAGACTCGCAGGTGCAACAAGTCTCTTTTTATGAGAGGGAACCTGTGCTGAAGGCGGCGGGGGAGGCATACCTATGCCCGCCGAGACAAAGTACAAAAGAATAGTGTGTCCAGTAAACAAGGGACCGAACCATAAAGTACAGCCGGCATAATCATGAGCCAGATAAAAATACAATGAGGAATCCCATATACATGCTATGCCTAGGATAACAGCCAGGACTTGTACAATAATATCTGAGTACATGAGATACAAATACAACCCAAATGCCCCTTGGAAATGGGGAAGGGCTCACAAAATCTGACTGATACATGCAAATCAAAGAGGCGCTGCAAGTGGCGACGGCCAACATCATCAAATATCTGGAGCTGCATCGAAGGCTGCAAAGAGGAGGTCATCCGAGCATGTGGGGGGCTACCTGCAGGGCCAACCCCTCATGAGGGTTGAGACATCTCACACACACCCGGGAATCATCAAGAGCTACTACTGTATCACTGAACCATCAAGTATACGGATCTCGGTCATGCTGGAAGGAGCTGGCGTGTAGAAACGACCAAGTCAAAGGGAAATGAGAGATCCCTTTGCCTGATCGGAGGCACCGAACAAGAGTGGAAGCTGCAACCAAGGTACACCGCCCTCTAGACATGGCTTCTGGAATGGATGAGCTAATGTCGACAGAAGAAGGTCCGCCATAGGTGAGGCGATGAGAGATCCTCAACTAAGGCACGAGAGAAAATAGTAGAGCGACAGACAGACTGACACTAATGGTGATAGTGAAGTGGAAAGGACTGAGTAGAGAATGGACGACTTCCCTTGTTAGAGCATAAAGGGCATGAATGACCTGGCAGCGACTGACACAATATCATAAGGGATAGGGGACAGTGGGACTGAAGGTCATAAAGTGCAACACAAGAGAGAGACCAAGCCATGAAGGATGGAGGGCTATAGCGGGGTACAAAGGGACTCGGGATAGAATCCATGAATGTGATGATGACTCAACTTGGATGCTCTAAACAAGGGCGACCCGATGGTGCTGCCACACAGTAAAGGCCCAATGGGGGACCATAAAAACATGAGTATAAGATGGTAACTCATGATGAAAATCGACACGAACAAAGACAAGTAAGGAGGCAAGATGGTGCCCCAAGTACAAGTGTCGTAAGTGAGGAAATTCGATTTTAAGGATGGGTGAAGTGACCATTCTTGGAAAAAATGTGTCCTGGTGAAGTATCAAATCACAAAAAACTAACAGATACCCATTTGAGGGCTCGGTGAGAGCTTTCCAACGGTGCAGACGGTTTGTCAAACGGGGCTACGGTATGGTCCCAGTAGTCGAAAGAAGAAACAAGGGTTCTCTTTTAATAAGGCAGTTTTCCCTCCAAATTCACTCATGTGCTATTGTTGCTGTGGTGAATGTAGAGAGGAGAGAAGGCCCTAAATCTTGCGGCGACCGTAGTGGACAAACCGACCGTTGGAATCGAGATCCGTCAGTTGCAGGTAAGAGGCCTAACCTTACTCTTTCATTTTTATGGATTGAAAGTTCAATTTAGGGCCCAAAATCTCAGAAACAGACCCTCCTTCATCTCTACGGCCGGGTCGCACTTTTTGGGCCAAAAAGTGCGACCTGGGATGCAGGTTTCAGGGCAAAAACTGCGACCTGGTCCAAGGTTGGGCAGAAAACTATGACCTGGGAGATGAGGGGGTTTTGGTGTTGTTTTATGGCTGAGAGTTGGGTTTTTGTGTTTGGTTATGGTATTCCCGATCTGTATGCGGACAAATATGATGTTTTTGTGCAGGTATGGCAGATTTACGGGTTAACTGGAGAGAGAGAGACCTGGGTACATTACGGGCAGAGCTCCAGGTGGATCAGGGTGTCCGTCGTGTGTTGGCCAGGTTTTGGGTTCTAAAGTTTTTGGAGAACCCTTTGATGAGGGCAAAAGAGCCTTTGTTGGCCTGGATTATCAGTTACTGGGATCCAGAGCATGAGGGCTTTGTAGTGCAGGGGCACAGGATCAAACTGACAGTCCAGGATGTGTATTTCCTGACGGGCCTCCCACCACTGGGGATGGTGGGAAACACTCAACCAGTATTACCGCGGGGGCGGCATATCATGGAGTTTGTGGAACGACATTGTTGACCGGGTCTCGAAGTCAAGGGGACTCGGATACCGATCGGGGATCTATAGAGGTTAGAGACCCGTGCAGTGGCCACAGTTGTGCTGCGTATCCTGGGAAACCAGGCGTTCCATCACATCACTGGGGGGAAAATGATGCTTGTATAGAGTGTGTTGAGTGGGACCTACTATGGGTGGGCCCAAATGATGCTTGTGTCGTTAAAACGACAGTTGTCACTCTGCAAGCGGCAAGTGAACCACGATTGCTCGTATGGGACTTCATTGTGCGCCTTCTTCTTTGAGAAGATCCCGACCTTGCGGCCTCGTATACAGCTTCCAGATGGGGGCCCGATAGAGCCCAGGATGCATCGGTGGGGGCGGCTACTGTGCAGAGGAGGAGGAGGGGTGGTCGGGCGAGTGTTTCGACCTGAATTCTATGCCCATTGGGATCAGATGCCGTTATACATAGACGACTATCCCTATAGTGGGATGAGTTATTATGGAGATCCGGACCTGCCACTTCCGCCTGGTCGAGTATGGGGGCCCGATGGTAAGTGACAGATTGCTATCCTTGTATGGGCATGTTAAAGTTTTTGAATAGTAGATAGGGTACTGATTCATGTACTTTTGGTATGCAGATATAGCTCCGGTAAAACCGGCTGGATATATGGGACGACCGGCAGCATCTGGAGCTGCAGGTCCGAGTGGGTCGAAAGTAGCGCATAATGAGGATGCGGCCGCCCTTCTGGAGGACATCCGCCGTAGATGCGAAAGGTTGCTGACTGGAGTATCAGAGCATGGGTGGCAGGACTTAGACGACCAGTACATAGAGCCATGTATTGGTCTACCCTCAGAATGGCAAGGTGTCATGCGGCGCATGGCGATGGCCGGTCAGGGGATGCATGATCTACAGGCTGCAGGGGCAGAGCCATTGGCTCAGGATCCGCCAGATAGTGAGTAGGTGTGGGGCATGTGGTGCCCCCTAGTGTGTAGGTAGGGGCAGGTGGTGCCCCCAGTTTTGGGTTTTTTGTAACATGCTATGGGCATGTCATATGTATCAGAGTAGATGGAATCTAAACACATGTTTTGCAACACATATTATGGATATGCATCGTTTTTAATGATTATAAATGTTATTGTCTTGTATGAAATGCGTGTGATAAATTCCAATCTAGAACATGGTTTGCAATACTATCTACATAATGATTCTGTTCTCGAGGTACATGGTTGAAAGTTATGGTTTCAAATGCACGTATCAAGAGTTTCACTTGTAAATAGCGTCTAAACAACACAGGGTTATGCACACGATAAACACCATTTAGTTGCATGACAAGAAGTAAGGAGTCCAAACGAACGTGCAGATGGAGGA
>JAXQQM020086601.1:0-30270 GCA_034641835.2 Pinus albicaulis | reverse complement strand
TTGGGTTTCAAAAATCCAAAGTGTTGTTGCACTTTCAACAACAGAAGCAGAGTATGTTGCTGCTACAGAGGCTAGTAAAGAAATGATTTGGTTACAAAGGTTTATGGATGAATTGGGTAAGAAGCATGATATGGGCACGTTATACAGTGATATCCAAAGTGCCATTCATCTTGCAAAGAACTCAGCATTTCATTCTAGGACTAAACACATACATCTCAAGTACCATTTCATACGGTCAGTATTGGAAGATGGAGAGTTGAAGCTAGAAAAGATACACACTAGCCAGAATCCTGCAGATATGCTAACAAAATTTGTAACCAGGGAGAAACTGAGAATTTTCTTAGTTTCAATTGGTCTTCAAGGATGACAATGAAGATGAAGAATAACCAGGTCCAAAGAGGAGTAATTTTCCAGCAAATGAAGCTGCGGTGAAGTTGCTACAATCAGTCTCCAAGTGGGAGATTGTTGGGTGTGGATCCTTGTTATCTTGTTTACTTTGTATCACAGAATTGGACCCCTGTACCTTAAAAAGGGTGGCAACGCCGCCCGTAATTAATCGCTGTCAGTTCTCCTGGTGGCTGCGTCTCTGCTGCAAAAAAGATGTAAAATTGCCTTGTAAAAGTATAGTAATTTCTAGTTTGGAATCTGGCCGTTCATTAGGCAAATGATCTAATGAGAAGTTATGTTTAGATTATATGCCCTAGAAGACAACCCCTTGGTATGGATATTGCATCATGTCACAAGATATATGTATTTTCTGAGCGAGAAACGTAGAGGGAGAGACTGTGAGAGAGAATCGTAGGATATTTCAATGATTCGTCAGAGGTTTGTCTCTTCATTTTTGCTTGATAATAGAAAGGAAGGATTGGCTGTTCGGGGTGGACGTAGCCCAAACTGGGTGAACCACGTATATCTGTGTCTCTCTAGTTTTATGTGTTTTGTGTGCTTTTATTTTCCGCATATTTTATGTGTTGCATTGCTCTATAATATTTAATTTTCTAACACAAACTTAAAACAAAAAGCTCACTTAAAAAAAAAAAAAAACTACTTTATGTGACTCTCTTTTATAAATAGGTGAGAGTCACTATTACAATGTTACTTTTACAGGTGTTTTTGAAATAAAACCCTCTTTTTAAAACCGGCAACTTGCCAAAGGGATTTATAAGAAAAAGTAATTTAACAAAAAAAAATTTACAAAAAGAAGCTTGAGAGAGAGACTTGAACCCAAGACCTCTATTCTCATATACTAACTTCACACCAAGTGAGCTAGTAAAAGGATTATGTAATTGTTTGAAAGAATGAAAGGTTGTTTTTTTCTTTTTTTTTAATCGATTCGATGTGCAAGATTTTTCCAGCAAAAAAAAACACAAAAATATGAAAATGCAAGCCTTACGGTAGAACATTAGATTTTCAGTTAGCCTTACCGACAACTATCCTTTTTTCTGTTATTTCTGTTTTCCTGAGATCGCACAAAGATGTGGGAAAAGAGCATACGTAGTAAAAAAAATCCCATCTTCATGTTTCTGATTTTCCGATATCGTACACAACGCAGAGAAAAGAGCGTACACAGAGAAGAGGGTATAGATCCGGCAAATAAAAAAAACTATAAACTGAAATAAACAGAGGGAACCAAAATAAGCAGACCGATTAATAAATATAATTGCAAAAAAGATACTTTATACCTCCAGATCTAAAATGACAGAACTCGGGCAACTGAAAACCTTTTCGCATGAAACAAAAGGGTTCCTCACTATAACAAATGCTCCGGACACAACAGAGCAGTTCTCCCATCCCAAAAGTGGTCAGAAATAGTATATCTGGAAAACGATAGTCGCATGCAGTCAAACCGGCTTCGGATTTGGATCAACAACGGATGCGGCCCTCAAAATGGCTTTGATACCATGTGGGAATTTATAGGTTACGTTCCTTACATCAAACACCAAAGGTCACCGCTCACAAACAGATCACAAATCAGTACACCAGTATATCACGTGGTTAAAACCATCGAAGAGGGAAATAGTCCACGGTCTGAGTCAACACAACCACTTCAGACAATTTATTAATATAAAAATAAAATTTACATTTGTTTCTCTAATAAACGGTTACTGGACAAATTACCCTCCATGCTCTTTAAATAGAGATCATGGACCAATCGGGTGTTAATCCATGGATCAAATGTCGGTAATACTGAGGAGAGAGTGAACCGTCGAATCACTGCATATCATGACCGTCGAATTATAAGTTACAAATGTACATAGTAAAGAAACACACTTTACCTAAATCTACGCTAGAATAAGTTATACTTAACTATTTCTTATGTGTTGGAATATCCTAACATATGGGCCCCCTCGGGGTAAATTGGTACATCAATTTCCCGGGGTCGTAACTTTGGCATACTATCTCTGTTTGACACACATGATACATCGTTAGAAAGATCTATCTGAGGACTACAACTAATAATTGCGAATATTGATTCTGGAAGTTTAGGCCTCGAAAAACTGCAAAAAATATTAAATTGTGCTATTATTAAGGAAACTAAAAAAATGAAAGAAACAATGGTGGGGCCCCAAGTGGAATAGGCGGGTGGCCACCAGTATCCACCGGGATCAATCTTCCACTGCTTGAACCTTAGAATTTTCTCTTAAAGATGATGTGATGGACGGTGGATGATATCCACAAAGTGCCATAAAGGGGGTCATTTTTGCTACAACGTGGAAGGGCGTGTTATACCACCATTCAGCTAGAGGTAACCACTTGACCCATTGTGTTTGTTTATCATATACAAAGAAATGAAGATATCCTTCCAAACATTTGTTCACTATCTCAGTTTTCTCATCGGATTGAGGATGATAAGATGAGCTATAAACTAGTTGAGCAAACGAGAAAATAATTTCGTCCAAAAATTTCCAGTGAAAATGGGCTTTTTGTCTCTTAAAATAATCTTTGGGTTTCCATGTAGCTTTTGAATTGTTTCCGTAAATGCAGTAGCAACTGTACTCACTTTAAATGGATGAGATAACGCACAAAAGTGTGCATACTTGATAATTCTATCAACTACCACCATAATAACGCTATTTCCTTCGGACTTACGTAAACTTGTGATAAAATCCATTGAAACCTCCCCCCAACGTTGACTTGGAATGGATAAAGGTTGTAGCAGACCCAAGGTCTTAATTGCATTAGGGAAATTTTGAGGTCTAAAATGGGCCTCCTAAAGAAATAATAAAATAATATCTAAACCAATAAAATAATATTTATGAATTTTCAATTCAATTTTTGCACCACAACCCATGTAATCATAGTTAAATTCAATTCAAAATTTGTACCAAAATAAAATTATTAAAAAAATTGTATTAATGTGACTATAAATAAGAATGAACTTTTCAAGAAAAATTAATTATCATTGAACAACTAATGCATTTGTCCTTTGTACTTAAATAACTTAAAATAAAATATAAATATAAATTTATAAATTCTTAATTATATTATATGCTATTAATTAAAATTTAAATTATTTAAATTGGATAATAACATGTAATTAATATACTATATAAAAATAATATAATATAATACAATAAATGTATAGGGATATGCATTGTTTCTTTCAAGAAATATGAAATGACAATAATATATTTTTATTCAAAAAGTGTGAAATGACATTTATTATGAGTACTTTACTTTGACTTTAAATGTATTTAGAGCACTACCATGGTTAAGCATGAGTTTTTATCCACCATTAAGAATGTGATAAGTAAGTACCTTTAACTCAAAAAATTCCACCTCAACCATTAGGGATGATGTCATCCCCTAAAATGTGATTGGTTCTCATAAAGTGAATTTTGATTGTACATTTTCCTTAGAAGGCCCATTTTAGACCTCAAAATTCCACTAATGGGGCGCTCATACCTTGGGTTTTCTATCAATTTTTTTCCTACAATGGCCTCGTAGATATTTTAACTGTTTTCTAGATGTAGTAGTGACCTTGGTTTTATTGAAGGCATCTACCCTGAATAGATCTTCAAGGTAGTCCATAAGCTCTTTTTTAAAGTTGGAATTTTGGAAATTCCACCTTCCACATATGGTGGGCCCAAAAATATCTAGCGCTTTGTCATCCTTTTTTGTGTAAAACAAGTTTTTACCTACATGCAAAAATATACGATCATTAGTTTGAAAATAATAATACATATGACATATATTTTAGATAGAAAACATGAAACAGTTAAAACATCAAAAAATACTAGGATTTTTTGTTGTTTTTATTGGAATTCCTTCATCATTCACCTAAAATGTGCAATCAATTTTCCCAGTGCTCTTAACGCGTGATGCTCCAGGAAATGAACCCATAATGTCAATAGTACTAGGGTCACCTCTTCCACTGCCTGATCTAGAGCATGGATGCATGCATGGCTCGGGGGTCATGTGCTCATTGGTCACAACCAGTTGTGCGAACCAGTGTCAGTACTAGGAGCATGACCACTCAATGGTGGAGTAGTAAATAGTTGCTTCGTAGAAATATTTTGGGTGCTATTTTTGGTCAGATGCTCATGTCGTTTCTCATCAATTCCACTAGTACCAACACCAAATTAAATATCACTTGACTGCTGCAGGGGGGAAAGTTCCTCCTAATAACTCTTCATAAGAAAAAAATACGTTTTCAATTAAATAATGTAAAAGTTAAAAAAAAATAAACTTTCATAATTAAATTTATGCCAAAAAAAAAACTCACTTTAAAATATGGTTATTACCTTTTATGACTGAAGATATTTTTTCAATTTATTTATCCTAGCCTCGATCACAGGGTTCCCATATCTATTGTGAATTAACTTCATAATTTGTTTGTTCGTTTTTGTCACATACTTTCTTATTGTCACCTCAAGGTTATGGGATGACCACATGTATTCCTCATCAAGAACATCATCGTCATGGTGCTCGGTCTAAATATTTCAACGAAAGAAAAACTATTATTTTGATTATATAAGAAGATAATGAAAATTTCACATTAAATATAAAGTGAAATTGTTATTTTTTTACTTTTGGTTGTGTAGGTGCTTTTCCATGCTGATCAACCTACCACATAATAATAGAATTAGACCAGTGAAGTGTTTTTAAAAAATGTTAAAGAATACGTATCAAGTTAAACATTTAATTGAGGGACATATTAAAGACATATAAATGTGATGAATAAACAACTAGTCCTATAAATTGATTTGATTTATCCTCCCAACCCTTTGAATTTTTGACTTAAAGGTGTAGTTTGACTTGGATGAGAACGTAATTTTGTAGAAATTGCTTGATTTTCTTTCCGAGTTGGTTAGTTTGTTAGCCATTGTTCTAGCATGGTTGAAGCTAAAGTATCATTCTGCCATGATTTTTTTTTATCAAGTCAATTCACAACTGATGCAAACTTGTTGCCTTCTTTTTCAAAATATCAGTCAATAACAATTTCCACACACTTGTGTAAACAACAAGCAGAGAAAAGGGATATGCGACTTCACAGGGATGTATAATTCATTCACTTGTATCTGCGAAAATGGATTCAATACCACCATAGACTATTACGACCAAGGTATTTCCCAAAAAATTAAAAATTTACATTTTCCTTGACCTTTACAACAATATGGGCCATATTGTCGAACTATGTCGTCGCAATTTAGTCGTTATAGAACATTTTATGGGAATTTTTAAGGTGGTTGTCACATTTAAATAAGACTAGTTCTTTCATGTTTTCATTTGTTTCTTTGTTGGAATATTGTACTTGGTTATTGTTGTTGGTCATAACTAGTGAAGGGAGGGATGAAAGAGATATGTTATGATCCTCTTCAGCTAGATCGATATCATATGTGAAATTTTAATGTTTTGTGGGATTTTATTCAATGGAAAATTGACTTGATGTTTCATTTTCATATCTAATGTATTTTGTTTGATGCAAGCAATTTTGGATCTATGTTAACTGTATATATGATCATTAATGCTTGGCTTAAATTGAATGTTTCGGATATGTTATAATTGTTATAATACCTACAAATTTGTGTGTTTGCTAAGATTTCATATCCAATTTTCAAGGAAATTAATTATTTAAATCACCACTAAAAACTCATTGAACATTACATATTTATGTTTTTACTAAATTTGAAAAGTGTTGCAAGGGTTTAAAGGAAAAATTAGTAATCCTAGTAGGGATTGTGTCCTTGTGCCAAAGAACAGACAAACTAAAATGATGGAAGTGGTGATTGAGGTGACTATCAAACATCAAGGTGTCATCGAGAGTACTGTAATCAATGTCATATCAACAGAAATGTCATGTCAAGTTCATTGTCATATAGATGGATACCGCCATTCAAGGTTACTGCCATATTCAAATTTACTAAAGATATCTTTGTCCAAAATTTATTGTTAAAAAATATTTCCATATGTATTTTCCCTCATTTATGTCATGATAATCATCAAGGGTGAAAACAATATGATCTAGAAAACACATGTTACAACTATATGTCATTTTTCATTCATTTTCAGAGTTACTATCCAAACTTTACTATCAAATTTTCCACAAATATGTGATACCATCGATAAATACAATGTGTACCACAAACATATGATTTGGGCCCCAGATATATGATACAATCCATAGATATAATGCATACCACACATATATGATGTGGGCCCCTGATATATGCTACAATTCATAAATATAATGCATATCAAAAGTATATGATGTAGGCCCCAGATATATGATACGTTCCAAATAAAATGTGTACGTAAGACAGTAATGTGAGGCATACGAAAAATATGAATCCTTACAAATTAGATGTGAGCCATCTTTATTACAAATGTGGATCCCATAACATGAACCATAGAACTATGTGTGAGCCACAAAATGCAATCCACAACGAAAAGGTGCAAGCCATAGAACATTATATGTGGGCTACAGTGACTACAAATCAAACCACAATACATTTTATGGTTCATATGTCTTTCCTTAAGGCTTGCAATTTGGTGTGATGATGCATGACAATGTTCTCACAACAACATAGTTGTGACTCTAGTTTTATGAAAACGATTTATGATGTCACAATAGTGATGTTTAAAAAATAGTGATAAATGGTTTGTTATCATTATAATAATATATGATGTATGAAAGTATCATGTATAACGATGATTTATACAACCATGATTCATTGATATATTCAATGGAGGAATTGACCCTTAACTGTTAGGGTTTTTGCTAGTGTCCAAATCAGTGATATTAGACAGTAACTCTTATGATATATTGTGAATGGGAGTCTCATTCCATTCATATCTTGCAGTATATGGTACCCATGAAAACCAAAGAAAAAAATAGGAACAAAAACCCAATGAATAAAATCCTAGTCATATTCCTTCAATTAGCTCCTTAGTTCATGAACAGTTGAGAAGAGGTTGAAAGGATTACCATTTTTTGTTCGTCATCTATTTCTTATTCCCGCTCAGATAGTTAGCCAAGAATGCGCAGATTGTGAAATAAACCAATGCACTACACAAATAAAAAAATATTGACGTGGATGATACTTCTCAAAATGATGCAATGATAATCACCCTCATCATTTTCAAATTATTAGCACGTATGTGAAGGTCAGATAAATAATTCCTATACAAATACCAACTATCTTGGATAATCAATCCGTATAGGTTCTTAACAAGGTGACGCATATATAATTCATTTTGTATCATATATTTGGTTTTCCAAGGCCCTATCCATCACCCATATATGCTAGAAGCATCATTTACAACCATGAACATTTCCTTTGTTTCTAAACTCATCATCAAGGTCATGAGACCAATCCTTGTTGTGTAAGAGCTTGCAACTATTTACATATTATACTCGTAAAAATAAATATCTTTATATGTCGTAACACTTATGTGGTGGTTCAATGCCCCACTCCTAACTTATGAGATCTAGAATTTTCACTTTATAAGTAAGATCATGGTTTTAGTTCTTGAACCATGGTCAAGAACTTATGACCCATTATTACACCCTTAGTTTCCATTTCAAAACCATTAGAAAGGCCTTAAGACCTATCAGTGATACATAAATCCTTGTATTAGTCACTTTTCCAATCTAATGTTCTCTTTGGAAAGTATTTAGAAAGCTTCATCCATAAATTTTGAGTCTCGAAACCTTTCCATACCATCAATGCATGCATCTACCATATACATCTCAAATATCAAGGCATACATGTTAAATTGTAGCAACAAAAGGCTTCATTTGACTTGTGCCTTAGTAAAATGGAGAAATTCAAATTTCCACATCAACAAGATGACTTGAGTTGTAGTTAATAAGAGTGACATGGACAAGTCACTTAGTTAATTTAGTCAATTTGATTTTGTGGGAAAGAAGTAGAGTTGTGCATGAGTTGATTTCTAAAGATCTAGCAATATAGTGGAGTTATAGTTAGTGAAACTTAGTTATATGAGATATAGTCATGAATAGATTCAGTATGAATTCATTTGAGTAGTGTTAATTACTGTTAACTCACTGATCTCTCAGTTAACTAGTTAATTTATAAAAAAATACCTAGTCTTGCATGCAATTCGAATTTTCTAGTTCAAAGGAGGGAAAAGGCATAATTGTATATATTATTGAGTGTACAAAGTTTTCATGTAGAAGTTGAGGAATTCCCTTGGGATTTTGCAAGAAAATAGGAACTCTTCCTATTATTTAGGATAAGGAATTACATAATAAAATAGGAGGAAGCAAGAGGTCTATTTTGGCTAAGTATTGGCTAGAACAGACTTAGGAGGAGATCAATATTGCAGTGAAAATTGAGCTTCAAGGATTGAATAATTAATTGTAATAGATCAATATTCTCATCTGATATAATACAAACAAATGAGGGGTTTTTCCCAGTTGGGTTCCCTAGTAAAATATTGTGTTCTTGTGATTGATTGATTGCATGTGTTTCTATTGTATGTTTTCCCTTTTGCAGATCGAGGAGAAGAAATTTTTGTTTCTTATTTTCATTCTTAATTCATTTAGATTTATTTCTACAAGGTATCAGAGCTATTGAAAACTACATAGAAACCATATTCCAGATCTTCTCTTAGGAAAATTTCAAATAGTAGATTTGTGGTGCAGGAATTTTCTTCGGTGCGGGAACAATGTCCTTTTATGGATTGAGGCTTGAGTATGCATTGGATGTGATCTGAAATGTGAGAACTTCTTATTTCTAATACATAGATTGACTGTAGGGTCATTTACTGGATATGTCACCTTTAAAGAAATGATGAGATCCAGAAGCTACCTGGCTCTTTACAGACTCTGTCTAAAGAAATAATAGAAGAAATCACTAATGATCTGGAAATGAAACTACTTGTTTGCTGTTCAAGGTATTCATTATCCATAAACTTATGTGTGCAAAATGTTTCATATGTTTTGCAATTTGAACAAAATGCTTTTGGTAAATTTCTGAGTCTTTTGGTGTGTAGGAGGCTTATTTCTTTTTACTGTTTAACATATTAACTCTGAAAAAACACAACAATATAAATCACATATATAACACAACATATGATAAGGCAGTTCACCCCTCCTGGGCTGCATCTGCCAGGTCCAAGGCCCCCAAATGGGCATGTCCTTTCTCTTATTATGCTCAAAATTAGTTATACAGTATGAAGAAAGCCTAAACAGGAAAAAATAGTTGTAGAAATGGGTTCAGAACACAGAAAACAATAAAGATAGGCTTTTTTTTCACCTCCAATGGTTAACCATAGCCCAATACAACTCCAGCACTCCCTAGGCCCTGATGGCTCTTCAAGCTTCTCTACTGAAAAAGTACCTGAAGATGAGCTCTGTTGCCTCTGCAACCTGCACCATTGGCTCTGGAATGCACAAAATACCCAAAATAAATTTAAAAAAAAAAAAAAAAAAAAAAATTCACTCCAAAAGGTTCTCCCCAGCAAAAGTTATGTCCCATTGAAGTTTTGTCCAAGTTGGCCTAAGGAAACTCCACCAAAAGTGGAGGAAATGCAGTTAGCTTTACTATATTTGGCACTTCTGCCCATAATGGCACGCTCCGCCAATTTATCCGCGTGGTTTTCTGCTGGCATTAAATTTCAAAGGGCTGCGGTCACATGTGGACTGTGCTTGTCGCATTGAACGTTGGGCCAACAGTTATATTAATTGTGGCATTTAACGCCACCGAAACAGCCGCCGCGTAAAAAATGTGACTTATCACATATAAACCGCAATTGTTTAACAAACCACTGGGGATAGCGCTAAGGTTCCTAGCTATGGTCATGTTGTAGAGGGGGCTGGCCCCCTTTTGGCCCCGCATGAATTATCAACAAACTTTATATAGAAGTTTTGACCTTAAAATGTTAAGATCTTTTGCGTAGAGCGCCCGGTTGGGCCGCCCGGCTGGTAGCGCGCATAGACTCGGGTTCAAATCCTGTTGGGTGTCAATAATTTTACACAACGAAATTTCTTTGGCCTTGGGGCCACGTGGCGGCCTCCAGGCTTACCACGTGGCACCCTCTAATTGCCCACTCCCATAAAAGGTCAATCAACCGACCAACTGTAATATGCCACTTGTCCATCATTGATTGGCTCGAATGGAATATTCCAAGGAATATTCTAGGGAATATTCTAAGGAATATTTTAGGAATATTCCTTGGAATATTCTTTTTTTAATATTTTTTATTCAAAGTCAAACATGGTCAAACTGGACTTTTCCTGAAATTGTGAAATTTCAAACTTGAATATCTTTCACATACAGTATCGGTTTTGAGTTCCGTTCACAGCTATGTAATCGTTTTGACGAGGCCTTTCCTGTCGTTCTGGTTTCAACCAATTCTGAGAAAATAAAATTTTGAGCATTTTCTCCAATTAGGACATGATCACTTGATCACACCTCCCAAATGGGAAGCTTTTGGTCCCAAAAAGCCTTCAATTACTTGTTAAGAAGGTGAGGATACAGCTTCCTCACCTTTTCCACCTCCATCCACTTTGCCTTACCCAGTTTGCTGCCTTTAAGACCAACCCGAACATAATCAACATTTCCCCTCCTCGACGTGCGTGTCCTTCTGTCAAGGATAACATCCTCTTTCAGCTCATCTAAAAATTCTGGCAAGAAGTCCTCTATGGATGGCAGCTGAATGTTACTTTCATAATCAGCAATTAAAGGAGGTTCATACAAACGTAAATTTTCCACATTAACAACGGAATACATTTGCATATATGAAGGCAAATCTAGTTGAAAAGCATTATTTCCAACTTGTTTAAGGACTTGAATGGACCATAACGAATAGGCTTCAGCTTTTTACCTTCTCCTTGCATTCTTTCCTTACTAATATGCAACCATACCTCATATCCTTCTTGAAACTTATGATCAACTCTATGTTTATCATGTCTCTCCTTGTACTTTCCTTGACTTTTTTCAAGTTGTTCTTGAACTTGCTGATGTATGAGCTGAATTCTTTCAATGAACATGCGAGCTTTGTCAATGTCACTATGCCCATCAATTTCAACATCCTTCTCAATAATTAAACCTAATGGTGACTTAGGCAAATACCCAAAACAATCTTCAAAAGGTGAAGTATTTGTAGAAGAGTGCTTGGCTCAGTTGTAAGCATGCTGAATGTAATGAAAATGCTCATCCAAAAGCTTGGGATGCTTGTTGCAATAACCTCTCAAAAGATGTACAATGGGTCTGTTCACTACCTCTATTTGGCCATATGTTTGTGGATGAAAAGTAGTACTCTTCTTCAACTTGGTGTCCATCATCTTCCATAGATTGGACCAAAAATTCCCAACAAATCTGGAATCCCTGTCACTAACAATAGAAGTAGGCAAGCCATAATGAACCCATACATGTTGAAAATATAAATCAGCAGTTTGTTCAACAATTATAGTTTTCTTACATGGCATAAGAATACACATCTTGCTGAATCTATCAACTACTACATAAAGATAATCATGCTGCTTTCTAGATAATGGTAGACCTCCTACAAAATCCATAGAAACACTTTCCCATGGTCTAGAAGGTACTGGAAATGTCGTATACAAACCAAGCTTCCTATTTCTAGGCTTGCTTGTAGCACATAATGAACAACCTCTAATGAAACGTGAAACACTATCTACCATGCGAGGCCAATAACAATACCTCTGTAAATGTGCCACCGTTTTTCTTACCCCGAAATGTCCAACAATAAGAGAAGAACGAGCTTCTCTCATGATACTTAATCTCTCTCCCTATGGTATACATAACTTTCCCAAATGAAATAGTAAATTATTATGCAAATGATAATCATTCTCTTCAACATGATTCCCTTCACTCAAGTTAGCATACACATCCTTAAAATCAACATTTGATGCATAATGTTCTATGTAGCTCTCATGTACAATAGAATCATTCTTAAGTAAATTAGTAGCACTAATAATAGGCCTTGAAAGCATATCAGCGACTTTATTGAAAATACCTTTCTTGTAACTTATTACCAAGTGAAATTTTTGTAAGAAGCCCATCCATCTGAAATGTCGTGACTGCTGCAATTTACTTTGCGATTGCAAGTACTGTAAAGGCTGATGGTCGGTATGAACAACTATTTCTTTGCCCGTCAAATAGTGTTTCAACTTTTTGACGCTTTGTACCAACACATACAACTCCTTATCATATGTAGGATAATTCACAACAGCACCATTAAATGCCTCAGAATGAAATGTGATAGGCTTACCATGCTATAAGAGAACTGCACCCATGGCGTAATCACTAGCATCTGTTTGAATATCGAATGGCTATCTCAAGTCCGGTAATGCAAGGACTGGAGCTGAAATTTTATTTTATTTCAAAGACTCTAAAGCTTTTTGTTGCTTGCCTCCCCATTGGAAAGCACGCTTCACAATTGTCACTGCATGCATAGGAGCTGCTATGGCAGAGAAGTTAGAAATAAACTTCCTCCAATACTGAGTTGCACCCAAAAAACTTCTTACCTCTGTAATGGATTTCGGAGTAGGCAAATTCACAATGGCTTCTACTTTGGAAGGATCAATTCTCAAAGCGCCTCCTCCTACTATGTGTCCCAAATAAACCAAAGAAGTCTTTCCAAATTCACACTTTGACATTTTAAGAAATAACTGATTTTTCTTCAAAACATCAAGTACTTTCTTAACATGCATGACATGCTCTTCTCTAGTCTTGTTGAAAATTAAGATGTCATCTAAGTAGACAATAACGAAATCATCAAGAAAAGGACGTAAGACATCATCCATTACCCGCATGAAAGTTGCAGGTGCATTTCATAAACCAAACGACATAACAAGCCACTCAAAGAGTCCCTGTTTGGTTTTAAATGTTGTCTTCCAAATGTCACTTTCTGCAATTCTAACTTGATGATAACCACTACGTAAGTCTAACTTAGTGAAATATTTAGCATCTTTCATCTGATCTAACAAATCATCTATCCTTGGAAGTGGGTAATGATTCTTTACCATTATCTTGTTCAGTGCCCTGAAGTCCACACACATGCACCAAGTTCCATCTTTCTTTAGAATCAACACTATCGGTGACCCACATGGCGAATTGCTTGGTCTTATAAAACCCTTATCCAAAAACTCTTTAATTTGCTTCTTTATTTCAGAATTCTCCATGATAGACATGCGATACATGCCTATGTTAGGAAGTGGACAATTTGGATGTAAATGGATTTCATGCTGAATCTCCCTTTTTGGAGGCAAACCTGCTGGTTCCTGAAACATCTCATGATGTGCATCAACTACATCATATAAAACTGATTTAAGCTTGGAATCACAATTTTCAAATGACTCATGATTCACATCAACCTTTGGCTTGATCATAAGAGGTACAAAACTCTAGCTTGAATTAACTAGTCTTTTTACCTGTCTCGCATTTACCATCGCTATATTTCTCTTCTTGCGATGTGCTCTGACAATATTCTCCTTGCCATCTTTGAAAAGATGATATTTATTTTCATGGAGATGGAATATCGCTTTCCTGAGTAAGGACTTCCCAAAACAATTCCTGATATATCAAGCGGTACCACATCAAGTTCAACTGTGTCAATGAAGTGTGCAGTTACTGCAAAGCGCAATATGCACTTTCTTGAGACTTGTAAGTTTGCATCCTTGCATATCCACCCAAGTGGATAAGGCTTTGGATGTGGAATGGTCTCAAGGTTTGGCTGTTTGACCAAGTCTTCTGATATGATATTTGCTTGTGACCCACTGTCAAACAGTGTGTCAATTTTTGTATGTTTTGAGACTACGCTCACATGGAATAATTCAATTCTTTCTTCCTCATTAGGAGCTTGTACATGACAGTTTGAAGTACTAGTGCTTGCATTAGTTTCTATTTCCTTTCCCTTCATAATTTTCAAACCCATGGCTGCAATTTTGGTTTCGTCACCTGAATCATCACCTAAATCTTATGGTGTAGTTGTAGTAGCTGCAGTTTTCTTCTTTCCCTTGTTTTTGTTAAACTGGTTTCTTTTTTCAGGATGTAATTTCCGACAGTTTTTCTCTTCATGGCCCTCTTTTGAAAAATGTTTACAAATGACCTTTTCACCCTCTTGTTTGATAGATGCATTCTTTTTACCTTTTCCCTTAAAGTTTTTCTCTTTTTTCTTCCCTTTGAAAGGCTTGTTTCTACCCTCATCAAAAGTATTCTTTCGTCTAGCCTCTAAATCTGTAGCTTGTACACAGACTTCATCTAAGCTAAGTAGGATTAAAAATCAGGATAGTGTGTTTAAGGTAACTGTGCAAACCACCTATGTACTTTAACAAAGTGTCTTGGCTTTGTAAATCTACCCCAAGTAAGAGTGCTCTTCTCCTAAATTCCTGGGACCTATAGTCTTGCACATTTTGTCCCTTAAGCTGTCTAAAGTTTTGCCAGTTCATTATATCCTTTTCAAGGTGAGCAAGAGGATAAAATTATTTCTTGATTGCAGTAATAAAATCAGTCCATGATAAATAAATCTTACCATGTTTCTTGATTTCATCCCTGGTTTTGGCTTCCCACCAAACCAATGCTGCTCCATCCATCCTTAGTGAGGCTAATTTTATTTTGGTGTCATCATCATGCAGATTTTGAATCCTTAAATAGACCTCCAGTTGTCTGGTCCAATTATCTAATTTCTCTGCATTAACATCACCATTAAACATGGGCAATTCAAATTTTACATCACGCTTTAACAAAGGATTTTTACCAGTGGTTTTTTACTTATGTGACTGATTTACCGAAGTCAAAGAAGATGATGTTGAGGAAGAGGATGACGATGGAGATGGTGGATCACCATTTCCTCCATTCCCTTTCTTTGACTTATCATTTCACTTTTTTCCTATTGAGGAATCCTCTCCTTATTTTTGGTTTTTAGATCCCTCTCTAGCAATCCTATCATTTCTTTCTTGATAGAGGATCCTTACCATTTCAGACATATCCAGGAAAGCTTTCCGAAATATTATTTCTTCTTCCTTGGGATCCATTTCTTCATGAGCTTATTCTTCTCTTGAAGACATGCTTGTAGTTGCTTCTAAGGCTATTGAGGGTGAGATAGAAGGTGGAGATAATGACACCCTAGCCCTCCTTGGTTGAGAATTATCTTGTGCTCTAACCAATTGTCCTTCCCCTCTTTTAAGTTTAAGCCTAGTAAGCATCAAACCTACAAAACAACAAAATATTTCTTTGCACAAAATTCAAAACTTGAGCTCAACCTACGCTTTGATACCAATCTGATATGAAATGTGAGAACTTATTATTTCTAATATAGAGATTGACTGTAGGGGCATTTACTGGATATGTCACCTTTAAAGAAAGGATGAGATCCAGAAGCTACCTGGCCCTTTACAGACTTTGTCTAAAGAAATAATAGAAGAAATCACTAATGATATGGAAATGAAACTACTTGTTTGTTGTTCAAGGTATTCATTATCTATAAACTTATGTGTGCAAACTGTTTTATAGGTTTTTCAATTGGAACAAAATGCTTTTCGTAAATTTCTGAGTCTTTTGGTGTGTAGGAGGATTATTTCTTTTTACTGTTTAAAATATTTAACTCTGTAAAAACACAACAATATAAATTACATATATAACACAACATATGATAAGGTAGTTCACCCCTCCTGGGCTACATCTGTCGGGTTCAAGGCCCCCAAATGGGCATGTCCTTGCTCTTATTGTGCTCAAAATTGGTTATACAGTATGAAGAAAGCTTAAACATGAAAAAATAGTTGTATAAATGAGTTCAAAACACAAAAAACATTAAAGATAGGTTTTTTTTTACCTCCAATGGTTAACCATAGCCCAATATAGCGCCAACACTCCCTAGGCCCTTCTGGCTCTTCGAGATTCTTTGTTAAAAAAGTACACAGAAGATAGGCTACGGCTCCTCACCGCAACCCTCACCATTAGCTCTGGAGATACTCAAAATACACGAAATCAAAAAAAAATCGCTCCCGAGGTCTCAGGAGCAAAATTTATGTCCCAACTTTGTCCAAGTTGGCTAAGGAAACTCCACAAAAAGTGGAGGAAGCTGAGTTAACTAAACTATATTTGGCACTCGCACGAATGGGCGTGCTCATAATTATACGCACGATTTTTAACGCTAGCATTAAATTTCAAAGGCTGTGATCACATGTGGTCGTGTCGCATTGAACGTTGACCAGTTATATTAAGCGTGGCATTTAATGCTACGACACGCTCCATAAAACTTGTGGCCCGATCACATATAAGCTTGAAATTGTTTAAATTGCTGAAGGATAGCACTAAAGGTTCGAGCTATGATCATGTTGTAGAGGGCCTTCTTTATTACATGAATTATCAACAAACTTTATATAGAAGTTTTGAAAGCCTTTACATGTTTAGGTCTTACTGCGTGGGAGCGCCCGATGCGAACACGCCCGGTAATGCTTGAACAGGTTCAAATCTTTGTTGGGTGTCAATAATTTACAGTAAATTTCTTTGGCCTTGGGATCAACGTGGCGACCTCAAGACTTGCCACATGTCACCTGTTGGCCTCCCTTAAAAGAAAAGGTCAATCAACCGACCAACTGTAATATGCCACTTGTCCATCATTGATTGGCTCGAATAGAATATTCTGAGGAATATTCTAGGAATTTTCCTTGGAATATTATTTTTTTAAATATTCTTTTATTCAAAGTCAAACATGGTCAAACTGGACTTTTCCTGAAATTGTGAAATTTCAAACTTGAATATATTTCACATACAGTATCGGTTTTGAGTGTCATTCACGGCTACATGATCATTTTGACGAGGCCTTTCATGTCGTTCTAGTTTCAACCATTTTCGAGAAAATAAAATTTTGAGCATTTTCTCCAATTAGGACATGATCACCTGATCAGGATGGAAATTCGAATTTCATTTCTTGGAAAGACACAATGGAAGTTTTGTTGGATGACAATGGAGTATTGGAGTACACACAAACTGATATTTCAAAACCAACAACATCATATGCATAACGGTTGGCTCAATGGAATAAATATACTACAAAATTTAGGAGGATTATCTTGGAGGGAGTTAAAGACCATGTGGTTTCGAGTTTTCATGGCAAGAAAATTGCTTATGCAATGAGGAAAAACCTTACAGTGTTATTTGAAAGCCACAATGATGTGAATAAATTGGCATTGAAATAAAAGCTCAGGAACATTTGAATGCAAGAAATTGAAACCATTGTTAAGTACCTATCTAGATTCACTCAAGCTGTAGATGAAATTGGAGAAGTAGGAGAGACCGTGCCACCATATGAGTGTGTGAGATTAGCACTCCTTAATCTTCTGAAGTACTGGCACAACTATCAAGATTAAGTTAATGGAAGAGACAAGCTCCCGTCTCAACTTTATTTTGCTGGCAAACCAAACATTCTAGCACAATATTTTGACTATCAGATTTAAGGCCATCCAAAAAAATTTATTTCTTCACCCTGTGGTAAGTTTTTAAAAATCCTGAGTGTCCTCCTAACGGATAGGTGTGCAATTCTAAAATAATATTTTGTTTTAGTTGGGAATCCTTACAAAGATATAAACGATCTTTGTACCATAAGGAACCATTTTTCCAACTATCGCATTTCCCTCTCTGACCATGCCTCCCAACACATAACGTTTCTACCGTCTGCTTACAATTTCATGTTGCCTCTGATGACCTACAGGTGGGGTCGATTATCATTCTCAGAAAAACCACTTGCACACTTTTGCAACACTATTCGTACATTCACACTCCTCACCCCATCCTTTATGTTTTTTTCCCTCTCTTCCCCATTTACTTTCCAACTAATGCCCCATTATTTTCCTCTTTATTACCTTCTTTGCAGGACCATAAAAATTCTTGAACTCGAAGTTATTCACGGTTATGAAAATTTGATTAGGGACCCCACCCTTCTTCAAATTGTACATTCATCAACATCCCAAACAGGATCTTCAACATTACAAGGCCCCTTGTCACATCCTCCCACTTCGACGAAGGGTTCCACTTCATCAGCAACTCATTTATCCTCTAGTGCACATGTTTCCATTTTGTTCATGACACTTAGTACCTACCATAAATATTGGTCAATCCAGGGTAGGGTGCTCGCAAAAACCTCCCTTTTCTCGTACAACAATGCTTGAGGCTCCGAAAATATTTTTGGCTTCGACCTCGTTGACTCTGCCAATGATGTAATCCATCTCTCTTCCTTCGGCGATTTGGATGACTCCTTTCATGCCCTTCTCCAAATTGGGCAAGTTTACATGGTTTCAAATGGAACAGTCAAACCAGAAAACCAAAATTACAACCATCTGAATAGAAAATGGGAATTCTTCCTCTCTGCAACTTCCACTGTTGAACCTTGTTTGGAGGATGCTCTAACGATTCATTTCCATCACTTTTTTTTCAAAAGTATAAGTGAAATCAGATCCACTTCTCCAACTTCCACCATTCGTCGAAGAGATGGGTGTGAAACACCTAGAAAAACTCTCACCTTGGAGTACATGTCTGAGTATTCCATTGACATCACCCTTTGGGGCGAACATTTCCACTCTATAGGAAAGTAACTTGTTGCACTCCACTCTACTAGCGCATCACTTGTGCTTGCAATCAAAAAGGGCCTTATAGACTAATTAAACATAAGGACTATAGGGACCATCTCCACCAATGACCTGCTCCTAAATCTAGAAATACCAGAGACTCACCAACTCCAATCAGGGTTTCGTGAAAAAGGTTACTTGGATTCTTCACCATCATTAAGTCAAAAATTCTCTGGGTCTTCCAAAAGATACCACCCACGTCGTACAATTTCCGACCTCATACACCTATATCCCTTCAAAAAAGCATCATGGTTCTTTGTTCGTGCAACTGTCACGTCTATTGACATGCAATATTTCTGCTTCCTTGCATGCTCTCTCTCATCTGATGGAATGTAGCGCATGAAAAAATTTGTCTCCCACTCAAATGGAATGTGGCACTACACAAAATGTGATGGAAATTTCTCAGAGCCTCACTACTGTTATGTGCTAAAACTTCAAATGCATAACAACACATACCTGATGGAAAATGTCACAGCTTTTGATGATGCTGCAATTGAACTCATGGGTGTCCTAGCGAAGGAATTTTCCATCCTTTCCACTGATCCTTATGTTATCCGTGAGATTTTATCAAGGGCTTCACGTCATAATTTCCTTTTCACATTATCTATAAAAAATATAGTTTTAATGGTGTCGGCCAAGCTTAAAGGTTATCCTAGTCAATTCATATGAAATTTCTTATGGCTCTGCATGTGCTCTTTTCCTCGAAGATATCAAAAAAATATCTAGCACTTCAGTTGTTCGTCGTCTCTGAGCCTCCCTGTTCTTCCCCCATGTCATCCTGGAATGTAGACAACATATTCAATATGTCTCTCCATTCGTTCTCAATTGTTCCCCTACCACCCTCTTATTCCGTACACATATGATGTTACATGTTCACTTCATCGTATTACTTATATCCTCTATGTATCTACAAATGTGTTACATGCTGCAACTTTTAAGTATAAATATTGTTGCATCTCTTACCTTTAAATATAATATATATTCTCTTTGTTGGTCCTCCTAAGCAAGGTTCTATATTTGTCTCCATGCCATTTACAATTCCCACTCCCATAATTTCTTTTACCCCCTTTCCTATTGCATGAATATCTTCCTCGTTGCTATATTGTTCAAGTACTCTCAAGCATTGCTCTTCTTGCTTTCATGATCATCTTTTAAAATGTGTGTTGTGAAATGAAAAACAAATACTAACTTTTTAGAAAAGGTAGCTTCTTCTTTAACTTAAAGCTAATGAATATTTAGTTATGTTGCAACTTGCATCTTAATACTTCTTGCCTTATACATCTCGTCCTGTAGCACAACTAATACGTGGATGTACACATTTTTTTTGCGAACTTGGAGAAAAAAAAAACTAAAACATAGATGTACACACTCTTTCACATATTTTGAAAAGAAAGAAAACAAAAAAAAAAACTTCCTCTTATTTTATTTCCTTTTGAATTTATACTTCTTCCTTCACCTCCCATCAAACATTCTTCTTTTGTATGAACACTCCTCCATGCACTCTCTCTTTGCGCTCAACACTACTCTCTCCCATCTCCTATATGCACTAATATTTGTGTTTGCATGTTTGTATCAAGATGGATATGCCAGAGTCTTCTGCAAACACATCAATAAATGTTCGCAGAAGACTCCCTACGCACAGAATAAAGATAGTTACGCCCCCAATCATGTCAAACTACACCCCAAAATAATGTTTCTCTTCCCCAACATCTCCAAAATTCACTTGCAACCCCATATCCTTCAACAATTCCTACTCCCCCTCTATATTTCATTCACCTTCCTACATTTCTTTTTGTTTATTTCCCATCTTCCTCAGGCACCCTACCATCAACCCATGTTGATTCACCCTCCCATCCCCAAAATCTATTTGACCCTGACTTATCCATGCACACCACCGATTCCATGAAAGAATAAATGACCTCTCTCCCTTGCATCTTTGCTCCATATGCAAGGAATCATACCCAAGTATGAAAACAAGGGTCTTACATGGTAACATTTGCTACTTCCGATGTGAAACTACAAAGTCCACCCACCACTCATCCCTTGCAAAAAACATGGACCCTGGTAGCTAGCCATTTGTCCTTGCTTCTCTAACCCAAATAGAGGAATGCTCATAGCGCGTGTTAACCCAATATTGCAAGTCACCCATGCACGGGGAGGCCAATACAAATACACTGGCCATACTACTTGTTTCCCCAAGACATAATTGCTATTTTCAACAACTTTCCTCGCTTAATATTTGAATTGGACATTATAGTTGTTACTAGACATGGCCATGACCAAAAAATGTATGATTTAATTGTAAGCAGAACACATGTTGTTGCAGCTTTGGAGTACAAACTAGCACATGATCCCTACTACAAGGATTTCCATGTTGACCAAACTGAAATGTATGCCTTGTCGGCTCACCCTACCAATGTCTCCTCTAACCTCTGTCACATCACCCCCTCCTCTCCCAACCCATAAATCGGCCTTCCTACTTTATATCATGACATTCTTACACCAACCACCCTAACGAACCTCCAACCATCCTATTTTGTATCAACACTTCCATATTCCCATACTAAGCTTGAAGAAATAACTAACTACTTGCACTATATTATCATCCTGATTCCACCACTACGCTTCCCTAGCCCATATTTTCCCTCTCTCATGTCAATGAATACACCACAAAAGGCCTCTTTGTTATGGCATTCCCCCACACTCTTCCCCACATGGGTTTCCATGATTGCTCAACCACGTCTTAGAAAAGTTGAAATGTAAGAATATGCTTTGCACCTTTTTGCTACCATGAGAGTCGTTTTGGCCAGCATCCAAGATTCTAATATTGCTTGTACAACCTTATGTTGTGACATCGCAGCCAAGAAAATAATGCATTTTTTGTGAAAAAAAAAACTTGAAGATGGCTTGCCAGTAACTGTTGCAGACCTACGTGCCTACCTCCATGACATGCTTGATTCGTTTCTTCCTGACCAGATTATGCATTTCAAGTTAGCCCTTAGGGGACACGCTCTTTATGGAATAAACGCATAGGTGAACTCACTAATATAATCAATCAAATACTTATTCCTACTCTCTTCTTCACACTTAGCGCAACTGACACCAAATGGCATGACCTACACATGGTCATGCCTGGTGGCCCCCCCACTAATTTCAACTGATTTGTCTCAATGGAATTTCCACAATATAATCAAAAATCCGCATCTTACATCATAGTACATTCATTTTCGATTCACAATCTTCCTCGAAGAGGTATTTCAAAAAGGTTTCGTGCAACAAACTACTAGTGCAGGTCTTCATCTAACCATTCGTCTCCTCTTTGTTTTTAATTCTACATATACACTCACCTCATACTTTACACTCTCTCATATTTGCAGATATGAGTGGCAACATAGGGGCTCCGCACACATACATGGCTTCCTATGGATGGACAACACACCTGATATGGACAGCCTCAATTGGCATGACCAAGTCACAGTTGACAAAGAAAAATCGTATTTCGATCGCCACATTTCTTCTTGGAACCTTCAACCTGCTCACCTGCGTGGACCTTCTGTACGTCGTTATATAGAGCATGACCAATGCAACCTACCATCACCGTCAATATTTGCATCCTCTCACATTCAAGACTATGAATATCTTCTTAATTGCGTTCAGCGACATACAAAATTCCACCCCTCTTCATGTCTTCACAAAAAGGGTGCTACTCTTAGTTGTCGCTATGGAGCTCCATGGGATTCGAATCCCACATATTATTTTATGATTGATGACAATGGGTGGAAGAAATAAATTCAAGCATGTAATGACGACAAGGTAAACGTGCACAACTCCGAAATGATGTACATATGGAGAGCGAACATCGATTTCCAACTGGTTTTGTCTCGCCATGTTGTTCTCAACTACATCTCTAAATATGCGGTGAAAGAGCAACAAAATAAAAAATTTATCGTCAAATATTGTCACACCTCTCACAAAATGTCCATCCTTCAAGACTTGTTCTAAATGTTTTCTGCAAAATATTGACAGAAACAATTGTCGATAGGGACATTGGAGCACAGGAGACATGCCACATGTTGTAAACACTTCCCCTTTCACTTTGTAGCCGCTCATTTGTTTCCGTCAATGTTATTCGAATTAATTTTATGTGTTTCTCATGGTTACGATGCACCCTCCCATACACCAACCTTCATTGTAGCATACATGGATAGACCTCCTCTAAACACTGTTACCGATGAAATAGGTAACCGCACCGTTACCTACTTTTTTTTGGTAGCATAAAAAGCACCCGATTTTGAAAAGTGGTGATGCAGAATCACCCCTTTTTTTTGTGCACATTTTTTACACTCTAATATTTTTATTTATGAAGTATGAATATTTGTTTTAAAATGTTAGCGATTTTCATGCTAATTTTGAAACATATTGATGCAGCATCAACTTTTTTTTTAAGAGCGGTGATTTTCATGTTAATTTTGAAACGTATTGATGCAGCATCAACCTTTTTTTTTTAGAGTGGTGATTTTCATGTTGGTAATAAAACACAAAACTTAGATAAAAAATATATATATATATATATATAAACAATAAAAATGTAAAAAAAAAACAAAATTAACTCGTAAAAATAAAAAATTTAAACAAAAATAAATTAAAAAAAACAAAAAATATTTGAAAATTATATCAAAAGAAATGACAAAATTTGAGAAAAAAAAGCACATAATTTAAAGAAAAACAAAAATTAACCAAAAAAAAACATCAAAAACATTTTTTCTAAATTATTAAAAAAAAACCATATTAAAAATAAATAAATAAATTTAAATTACAAAAATTAAAATTTGATTAAAAAAAAAATAAAATACAAAAAAGAAAAAATGAAATTTTAAATTAAAAAAAATAATAATAATAAGAAAAAAAATACAAATTAAAAAAAACAAAACAAAACAAAAACAAAAAACAAAAACAAAACAAACAAACAAACAAAACAAAAACAAAACAAAAACAAACAAACAAACAAAACAAAAGAAAATTAAAATAAAAGAATTGAAATAAAAAAAAAAAAAACTATCATTAAAAAACAAAAAAAATGAAAAAAACCACATGCAAATAATTAAAAAACAAATATCCATAAATTTACTCTCTTTTTTTTAATGAAACAATTTATAAAATTTAAAAATGAAAAACTAAATAAACTAAAAGATTAAAAAAAAATTAAATTAAATCAAAATTTAGTAAATTTAATAAATAAATTTTAAATTTTAAAAAATAATTAATCTAAAATATTAAATTTAAAAACAAAATTAAAAAAAAAAAAAAAAAATTAAAACAAATTAAATTTAAAATAAAAATTTTGAATAAAAAAATAATAATTTTAAATTTTTTGAATTTAAAAAAAAAATTAAAAAAAAAAGAATTTTTTGATCGTGATGGTGCCGTCAATCGACCTTCCCACCCAGCTGGAGGTGGAGGCCGGCCGCTTGGCGGGCGGGGAGGCTGCATGCAACCCCCCGCCCGCCCAGCAGCCGGCCTCTGCCGCCACCTGGGCGGGAGGCCAGAATCCCGCCCAGCGGCCGGCCTCCGCTGCCACCTGGGCGGGAGGCCGATTCCAGGAATCGCCCTCCCGCGGCGGGAGGTCGATTCTGGGAATCGCCCTCCAGCGGCGAGAGGCCGATTATAGGAATTGCCCTCCCGCGGTGCGAGGCCGATTCCGGGAATCGCCCTCTCGCGGCGCGAGGGTGATTCTCGGAATCGGCCCCCACGACGCGAGGGCGATTCCCGGAATCGGCCTCGTGCAATCGGCCTCCCGCCGCGGGAGGGCGATTCCTGGAATCGGCCTCCCACCCAGGTGGTGGCGGAGGCTAGCCGCTGGGCGGGCGGGGGGCTGCATGCAGCCTCCCCGCCCGCCCAGCGACTGGCCTCTGCCACCACCTGAGCGGGAGGCCGATTGGCGGCACCACCACGATCAGAAAATTCCTCCTCCTCCTCCTTTTCCTCCTCCTTCTTCTTCTTCTTCTTCTTCTAATTTCTTTCTTTCTTTCTTTCTTCTTCTTCTTCTTCTTCTTCTTCTTCTTTTTTTTTCATATTTTTTTTATTATTAAATTTTATGTTGAAAACCCTAAGATGTAAGGTTGTCATTATTGTAAACCCCTATTTCATGGGGCCGCAGGGCTTGTATTTAAACAAATGGACTCCATATTTCGATCCCTCACAAGATGTCCCATCCGCTGTGCCGGTGTGGGTGAGACTCCCTCATCTTCCTCTTCATTGCTGGAATCAAAAATCACTTCAGATCATCGGGAACGCGCTTGGAAAATACATAGACCAAGCAGTAAGGAAAGACCAGTACTCATGCACACGAATCTGTGTAGAAGTGGATCTCGAAGAGGGATTTCCGGAAGCGATCAAGCTCACAGTTGCTGGTTGGATGCATGTCCAAGAGCTTGACTATGAACAGCTCCCCTTTAAATGTAGACATTGCCATGGACACGGACACTTTGCAAAGCACTGCAAGAAGAGAGCAGAGGAGAAATCTGACAAACAAAACGGGGATCAATGGACTCTAGTCCAGAGACCAGCTCACGCAAAAAAAGATGCAGGAAAAGGCACCGCTGCAGGAGCTAGGAATATCCCCATTCCTACTCAGGAAATGGAAGAAACCTCAAAAGGAACGGAAGGTGCACAGTTTGATCCAGTGAACAATGTTCAGGAAAACGAGGACCGAGTAGAAGCCACTCCTCCAAGCAAAGAGGGAGGGGCTGCCATTCAGATCGAAGCTACACAAGGCAGCCCCTCCAACCCCACCTATGCAGAAGTCACAAAGAAAAAGGCACCTGAAAGCTCAGAGTCCTCAGAGGACGAAATCTTTGAGTGACCATTAAAAAGAGCTGGAAGGAAATCTCGCAAAGAAAAAAGAGAAGAAGAAGTTGAAAGACTCAAAACACAAGGAAGCCAGTCCACAATAGAAATGTCGATCGGAAGAAATACCAGGCCAAGGCCACCCAAGGGTGGTTCCACCCCCCTCTCAGGGAAATAATGAAGCTAGTCTCTTGGAATTGCAGAGGTCTGGGGAACCATGCAAAAATAGAAGCAGTAAAGGATCTCTTGAAATCGGAACCTGCAAATATCCTCTTGCTCCAAGAGACAAAGATAGCAGGACAAGCTCTGCTAGAAATCAGCAAGTCAAAATGGAAAAAAAGCACAGGCAAAGCGGTCAGCACTCGGGGCTCTTCGGGAGGGCTAGCAACTCTCTGGACCGAAGACAAATACCAGCTGAACAAAACTCACGAGACCCAACATTGGATATTCACGGAATTAACCCAACTCGTAAGTAAGTTGACTATCTCTCTTGTCAATCTTTATGTCCCGGTCAATTACTCTGAAAAAAGAGATTGCTGGAACTCTCTGTCAGCGTTTCTAGAGCAAGAATCCCCCAATAATATTATCCTCGCTGGGGATCTCAACATTGTTTTGAAAGTCAAAGAGAAAAGAGGAGGCTCCAATACCAAAGATCCCATGGTGACTGTAGTGGAAGAGCTTATCCTGCAATGGGATCTGCTAGATTTCAATCCAGTTCAAGGACTCTTCACCTGGTCAAACAATCGAACTGGGGCAGAGCACATCTCTGCTCGTTTGGACCGCTTTCTGGTGCAAAGCTCTCTCATGATGAATAAGAAGATCATAATAACAAAAATTCTGCCCAAGCTGACCTCAAATCACAAGCCAATCCAGCTCAGTCTAGAAGACGAAGAGGACTTGGGCCCCATACCTTTCCGTTTTTCTCCTCTATGGATCGAGAGAGAGGACTTCTCAGAGACTGTGAAAGCAGCTTGGACCTCTTCCTTCACAGGATCTCCAAGCTACGTTTGGGAGCAAAAGCTGAAATCCACCAAAAAGCATTGAAGGATTGGATCAAGAAACCAGCCCCCACCCCCATCAGCCAAAGAGTAGATGCAGTTCAGGCTCTGCACACCCTTCAAAACGACATGGAAAGCAAAAACATCAATGAAGAGCTATTGGATAAGGAAACAAAAGCACAAAGAGCAGCGTTTCAATCCTTCAGAACTGAAGAAGAGTATTGGAGATTAAAATCCAAAAGCCTGTGGTTAAAAGCTGGGGACCGCAATACCTCCTTTTTCCATCGTCAGTATCGAGCTAGATTGTCAAGGAATCATATAGCAGAAATCAACACTGCGGAGGGCCAAATCTGCAAAGGATTTAAACAAGTCAAAGAAGCAGCTGAAATACATTTCAAAAACCTATTCAGTGTGGAAACCCAAGGTGAAGAAGAGGAAGACGCTGCATTTCTCACACATATCCCTTCCCTCCTCTCCCCGGAGGACAACGCTGATCTTTGCAAACCGGTAACTGAGGAAGAAATCGTCAAAGTCATTTGGTCCATGGAAGCAGATAAGGCTCCTGGACCTGACGGATTTACAATTCATTTCTTCAAGGCTTGCTGGGACATTATCAAATATGATCTTCAAAAAATGATTCGGGGATTCTTGAAAAAAGCTAAAGTAGGGGGTAGTACCAACAACCTATTTAGCTCTGATCCCCAAAGAAACCAATGCGGAAACTTTAGCAAGATTTAGGCCCATTTCGTTGTGTAATGCCTCCTACATGATCCTGGCTAAACTGCTAGCTAACAGATTAAAGCCCATGCTCCCACGACTGATCTCTAGTTCTCAAGGAGGGTTCGTGGAAGGCAGGCACATTCTGGACAACATCATTCAAGTGCAGGAGACTATACATTCAAGCAAGCAGCGAAAAGAGAAAGGTATGCTGATAAAATTAGATATGGCGAATGCTTTTGACAGAGTCAATCGATCTTTTCTTAGCAAAGTTTTGCTCTCCTTTGGATTTTCTTCCCATTTTGTCAATCTTATAAAAGCATGCACGGATAATCCGTGGATAGCCCCTCTCATTAATGGCAGGCCAACTAATTTCTTTCAAGCTAGGAGAGGCATCAGGCAGGGATGCCCTCTCTCCCCCTTTCTATATATCTTAATCGCTGAAACTCTAAGTCGAAAACTGGAAGCAGAAAGAATGTCAGGCTCCCTCCCTGGCCTCAAACCCACCAGCAGTGTCAATCCTCTGAATCATGCCCTCTTTGCAGATGATTCGATTCTATTGGGAGGGGCATCAACCAGAATAGCTAAGGCCTTTGATTCTGTCCTCAGAAACTACTGCAGAGTTTCGGGAGCCTTAGTAAATGAAAGAAAAAGCGAAGTCTTCAGTTGGAACATCGACCAACAAGAGCTCAACAATATAGCTAATCTTCTTGGATTCAAAGGGCACTCCCAATGGGACAGGATTAAATACCTCGGGCTTCCCATAATTTCTGGAGTGAACAAGAGGTCGCTTTGGAGCGACATTACCAGCAAAATTAAAACCAAAATATCTACATGGGGAGGACACTGGTTAACCAAAGGCGGTAAAGTCATATTGATAAAGTCTCAGCTGTCTGCCTTAACAATTTATCAAGCAGCATTCCTGCTCGCCCCAAGAAACATCATGGATCAGATCTCCTCTCTCCTCAGAGACTTCCTTTGGCAAGGAGGGAAGGGAAACGAAAAGAAACAACATTTGGTCAACAGGGAGCTTGTCAAAAAACCCATAGCTGAGGGAGGTCTGCAAATTCGAGACCCCTCCCTGGTCAATATTGCTCTCGGAAGCAAAATCCTGTGGAAGATGCTTCAAGAACCAACGCACCCTGTAAGTGCTATTCTGAGATCAAAATACACAAATAATGCTGCATTTAGAAACCTCCAATTGGGCTGCACTGCCAACAGCACGCTGTTGTGGAAACTCTGTTACAAGAGCAACAAATATTTCAAACATTATGTGTATAGGATTCCAGGGAATGGTAAACACACCCGTCTCTGGCAAGATCGAATAATGGGGCGAAATCCTCTAATTGACAAAGAGGAGATTTCTGATTTGAGAATCTGGCTCGAATCTGCCGGCAAACACAGCATTTTTGACATCTCGGCATGGGATCATCGCGGTGAATGGGCCGGATGGGCTCTCCATGACACCCCTGCCTGGCTGCTACCACAACAAAACATACTGCTTGATTTGCTGGAAGAGGCCGCACTGATCCACTGCTCCATGAAGGATCGATGGGGATGGGTCAAACAGGGGAGTATACAATAGTTGAAGGGTACAGTGCATTTCAGGCATCAAGGATCAGCAAGTATAATGCAGCGTTCTGGAAAAATGTCTGGGAGCCATTAGCACTCCCAAAAGTCAATTTCTTTTTCTGGACATTGGTACACAACAAGATATTAACCGGTGACAATTTGGTAAAAAGGAAATTTTCAGGTCCACACAGGTGCGTTTTATGCAGGTGCAATGCTGAAACAGCTCAACACTTATTCGTTGACTGCCATTTTGCCAAGGAAGTCTGGGATCTCATGCTTCAGGAACTCCATATGAACTCTCCCTCTCAGACCTCTGTTTCGGATCTTTTTGCTGAATGGAGTCACCTATATCTGTATCGAATTCCACACAAGTCATTTTGGCGCAAATTTTGGAATGCCCTTCCCAAGTTCGTTTGCTGGCAGATTTGGTTGGCTCGCAATCAGATGATTTTTAATGATCTGAATCACATGCCGATGCAAGTTACGGCAAAATCCAAATCATTCCTCCTGGAAGCGGCCCAACAGCAGTACTATAAAGAGGATACAGCGCTTCTGTCGGTAGAGAAGAGGTGGCTCGGCCCTCTTGAACCCCAACTACGAAAGTATCTCCACACTCCCCAAATAGCGCATCTAGATTGGAGAAAGAGAGAACCAGATGCCTCATTTCAGCATTGGTGGAGAGCTCAAAAGAAACACACAATTTTTTTCGACGGGGCGTCCAAAGGGAATCCCGGTGCCTCCGATGCTGGAGGGATCATCTACACCCAAAATGGAGTTTCTCGTGACTCTTTCTACTGGGGTCTTGCTCTGAAGTCCAATAACCAAGCGGAGCTTCTTAGCCTCCTCAAAGCCTGTCAAATATCAAGAGAGAAAGGGATCAAAGACATTCAGGTATTTGGAGACTCGGAGATTCTCATCAAAAAGCTAAAAAATGAAGAGCAATTCAGAAACGCAGGTCTTAACAGAATATTGGAAAGACTGAAAAGAGTCCTATTAGCCTTTGCTTCCTATAAATTTTATCATATCCTCAGAAGCTCAAATAGTGAAGCTGATTTGATGGCCAACAAAGGGAGCGCA
>JAXQQM020069027.1:0-76842 GCA_034641835.2 Pinus albicaulis | reverse complement strand
AGATTGTCTTGTGTGTATTTCCGCGTTAAGTCGTATCCATGTCACCTAGGATGTCAAAAGACATTGATAATAGTTAATAAATTCATCCATTATCCTAATTTGAAGAAAGTGGTGGCGAGATTTTGTGGAATTTTTTATTGGCAAAGAAGAGGTAAAATTAGAGTGTAAGAATCCAAGTGGTTTACTACAACCTATTCTGATTCCAGAGTGGAAATGGGAGGTCATTTCCATGGATTTCATTACAGGTTTTTCAAGAACATCTATATAACATGATTATATCATGGTTGTGGTTGTGATTTGACTAAAGTATCTCACTTGCAGGCTCCGGTGAAGTCTACTTATTCATCTGGTGAGGTAGCACGAGGTAGTCATCGGGGGAGATAGTGAGGTTACATGTTATTTCTAGAATATTTTGTCAAATAGAGACACCAAGGTCACTTCCGGGTTACGTAAAGAGTTATTTGCAGGTTTTGGGTATATACTTTGCCTTCAATATAGCTTATAATCCATAAAGATATCGATAGACGGAGAGGGTCAACGAGTTTTGGAATACATGATGAGGATATGTCATGCATCAGCAGCGAAAGTGGAAAGAGTATCTTCTACTAGTGGAGGTTTACTTGCAATAATTGGTATTACTTAATATTTGAGGATGAGTTCATTTGAGGCATTCTATGGGTTGAGTTGTAATACTCCCATAAGTTAGAGTGATCTAGTGAACATGGTATTGATTGGACAGAACATGTTGGCAGAAATGGAACAAGAAATGCAATTTATTAAGAAGAGTATAAAGGCAACACAGGACAAATAGAAAATTTATATAGATCAACACAAGGTGTTTAAGGAGTTTTAGGTTGGGGAACATGTGCACTTTCACATCAATCCTGAGAAGAGATCCTTGAGGATTGGATCATGTGCCAAGTTGGCACCTCAGTATTGTGGGCCTTTCAATATTCTTGAGAGGATTGGACCAGTAGCCTACTGACTTGCACTGCCCCTGACAGTAAAATTCCATGATGTTTTCCATGTGTCATTGGATAAGAATTATGTGAAAGTCATTGATCATGTGATTCATTGGTGTGTATTTCATGTGGAACCAAAATGATAATTCCATCTCAAACCTCAATGCATTTTTCAACGTAATATGCTCATGCTCCAAAACCGATCAATCAAGCAAGTTTAAGTGCAAAGGAATAAATTTGGGCCTAATGAAGCTACATGGGAGATGGTTGATTAGATGCGAGATATGTATACGGTATCACAAAATCGGAGGGGCCTTAGTGCCATCAATTTAATCTCATGTAACTGTTTCAGACCAATATTTTGGTTGAGGCTTAGCCTCCTCAACCTGAGAAGGCTCTCTCAAGGGTTTATGATTTTTTGATAAATATGTAGATGGCTAACTCTATATGGGGTAAAAGCAGATAAACAATATAAACTGGTTGTAAATCACATTCGCAAGTGTACATTGGGCTTATGGAGTCATAATAGCTTCAGAAAAACCAAAACAATCTACCTAGCATGGAATTCAAGGCATATCAAATTTCAAGTCAAGGAATACACATGTAGAACAATGAAACACACAGTTAGCTTGTCTATGAAGGAATTCAGAGCATCATTGATGAATTCTGAGTAACATAAGAAAACACCACTGCAATATAATATTGAAAACATGCCATCAGAGCAATAACATACAAGAACTCCTCATGAATCTTGAGTTGTCTAAGTAGAAAATCTATATTAAGTTGAAAACAATCACTTACAAAAAACACAGTCTTTTTGCTAACAAATGCCCAACCCTTTCTATTTCAACTCCTTGATATTTTATATATCATTTAAATCATAAGATAAGCTTATGCATAGCTATATACATCAAATCCCTATGCTTTGACAACTATCTTTCCATAAAACATGGTATTTATTACAAAAGCAGCTGTAAACTTAATACATAGTCCTATTACAAATAGAATTAGAACTCTTTAAATCTACTCAAACAACCTTCTCTAAACTTAATTACATCATTTTCCACCTATCTTTTCATTAATTAAAATCCTGATGATGAGCTCCAACCTGTTATGACCATAATGCTAATGATGTTGATCTCCTACAAACCAGGTAACTGCTTCCCTATTTTAAGGCTTAGGATTCTTTTAGTTTCTTGAGACACTCTGACCACTACTAACCCATAAATTTGAGGCTAACTGCTATCAGGAACATGATTAGCATATGTCCAAAGTCATCCCCTCATTCTAGCTGTGTAAAATCAACTTTAAACTTCTCAAAACAGTGAAAACAGACCTGCGCTACAAAAACAACACAGTTTCATAGCGCTTTTTGTAGCGTAGTCTTTTTACCCATTTTCCTTCAAAATTTTGCTTCCTTTACTTTAGGGTTACTTTGATATTCACTTGACATAGCTTCCTTAGAAATTTCAAGTCAAAAAACATGATCTTCCCTCCAAAATTTGATAAGGAAAGGGTGAAAAAGCTGCTACAACAGTTTCATAGCACATTTCACCCTTTTTGCACTGTGTGCGCTACGAAACTGCTATGTCAGCAGTTTAAACCAGTTTTTCTTCAAAATTTGAAACAAAAAGGTGCCAAAAATTTAGAAAATCACCAGCTTCATCAAAACCATCAACTATTTGGACTAAAAACATAACCTTCATAAAATTTATTCCTCATTTTCCATTTGAGTTTGCTTTGAATTTGTCATTTTGTACCTATGTTCTTTGGTTCATTTTGAGACTGTTTTAATTGCAGCTTCAAATCCTCCACTTGGCCTCTTAGCTTTCTATTACTGGCTCTCAAATGAGTGTTGATCACTCTAACAAATTTTTCTTCTTTAATGGCTGGAACTGTCCATGTAAAAAACTGCTCTGCACTGCTTGGAATCTCTGACCTAGAAACTGTTTGACCTTCCCAAACAACCTTCATCCTCTTGAACTCAATCTTTTCAATGCTATGCGTTTTGGCCCTATTTCTCATAATTTCCATCTCTTGGTTTTCTAGCTTCAACCTTTCTTCCAGCAGTTAACACTCTGTCATGTGTTCCTTTCCCTTCATTATCTTGCTGGTTGCATGCTCCACTATAGGTGATGAGCGATCAACCACCTCTTCAGGGACTTTGGTTGCTTCAATAGTTACTTGGATATATTTACAGCCTTCTTGGAGTTTCTTTTCATGCCTGGTTAAAGGTTTCCTAGCTTGAAAAACAAAGGTTGCATTCTCACCTTCAAATTCCAATTTCTTTGCTGATTTCATTTTTCTTTATTTGGGTTCATCCACTACAATGAAATATGCCTACACAATGGGTGATTCTTCTATATAAATTGCATGAAGTATATCATCCAATATGCCTTTCATCATTGGGATGTCCTCTGTCACTGAAACAACTGCTTTTCCCTTTGATGTTGTTGCTTGGCTTCTTGTCTTTCTTTGGATCTCCTGCTTACTGGCCACTTGTTTTTGTTTTGTTTCTTTGACCCTTTCTACTCTCTGTTTTGTAGGTGATGGGGTTTCTGCAACAAGCACTGATGCTTTCTTAGTTCTATCTTCAACCTGTTTCCTTGGTTTCAACTTTACAAGCCTCTTTGCTTTAGTAACCACTCGCTGACTAGATTCTGCTACTAGTTGTGAAGGATTCCCCTTAATCTTAGGGTTTCTAGCTGGGGTTAGGGATTCCATTTCAAATCCACTTATAAATAAAAAGGAAGACCAATCCCTATTTATTTTCTGAAGCTCATTCAAAACTAGTAACTTTATCAAACCGTGATGAAACAGAGATGTTTCACAGCGATCATATTTAGCTTGGAATTTGTCAGCCATTTTAGCAAGGCTTCTATGCAGGTAAAATGGCAAATCTAATGATATCATACTTGTGAAATGCAATAGCAATTTGAAATGATAAGTGTAAACTTTATGGTACCTGCCTTCACATGTGAAATATCTTTGAATGTTGAATAGCAACTTTTCATAGTTGTCCTTGATACAGCTTTTGGGTTTTGCATTGTTCAGGTCCATGTCTACATATTCAGGTTTCATAAATTCCTTGCATGGCTCCATGTCGAACCTAAAACCTTTAAACCAAGATTCCTATCCCCTTGGTATCTCTGTCACAGCAGCTATGATCTCAGGTGTAACTATCATATTTATCATTCCAACTTTGGTAGTGGTTCCACTGAAATGTAAAGCAAACTCTTTGGACACCTGAGTGTGGCAACCCTGCAGCTTTTCACAAAATTTTAGACAGCCAGCTTTGCTAAAAGCCTCCATTACCATTTGATCCTCCACAATAGCATTTACATTCTCAGGCTCATATCTTAGACAATGTCCCCCTCTGTGGACCTTCTTCTCCTCTGCCATGTTTCTTGTAAAGAAAACTTGTTAGCTTCTCTAAAACCTGTGAAATAGCCTCTCTTGATTTGATGAACAGCCTCGCTTGATTTGATGAATAGCCTCGCTTGATAATGGTGAGAGTTTTCTTTGAATAGAACAACAACAAACTTATCCTTACTGCTTTAGAGCTTGGACAACATATGTGAAGGTAAATGAAATAGAGATGACTTAATTAGGCAAAAAATTCAAATTAGAGATGTCACCTCATGACCAAATGATGTTTGATTGATATCATATAATGACTATGATGACTGTAGGATAGATAAGTACATCGAATCTGGTAACTAACTGAGTCACCATACCCCTATCATATCATTCTCCAAATGAAACTAATAGATCTCGGCTTATTTGACACGATAGCTAAGAAACCGCGCTTTCATAGCACTCACAGTGTAATTTTCGCACTTTGCGCTACGAAAGTAGCAGCGCTTGCTTAGCGCAAAACTCCCTTTTTGAACTAACGGCGCTACGAAACTGTGGATTTCTGGCTAATTGCAGAAAATTAACTCAAAACTTACTTAAATGACCCTTGAATGAAAAATGTGAATTTTTTGACCATGGAATGGACCTATAAAGACCTTATTTCAATTCTGATGATGAACACTAAACCTCTAAAAACTATGACATACCCTTAACCATATTAAAATGACTTTAAAAACTATTATCCATAGGTAAAACGGTTTTTATAAATGTTTGCATTTTACCCCCAACAATATGTAATTAATCTACTTGAGATAATGTGTATACTAATTTGCACTAAGAACTAGTAGTTCCAGTGGTGCTATCCATTTTCTTGACCAAAACAATAAAAAATTTGAAATCGTAATGCTTCCTCCTCAAGCTCTAATATCCTTCACCTCGGGCTCAATGTTGCTAATTTAGCTTGTCATTGTTAGTATAAAAAATTATAAAATGGAATATATACAATGACGTGAACAATCCATCAGATTTTAGGAAGAATAATGCTTCAAAAACTTGCCATTGAAAGGTCCTCCAGCTTATGTTTTTCCATCTATCTCTTGCTGTATGTAACTATTTTTTCCATGAAAAACAACTATCTTGAAAGGACGTCTCCATAAGTTCTCAAACTTACCATGTTTGCCTTTCTCTTCAATTCTGGCCTCCCATTTCAACATTTCATCTTGAATTTTAAAAATTTCTTCCTTGATATTCTTATCAAATGTCCTCTTGATTTTGTTTTGAGATTGTTGATTGCTATCATAAACTTCATTCATTTTCTCTTGTAGAGCTATCAGTTGATTAATTCTCCTCTGGATTGCATTTGGTTCCTCTTCTAGCCCTTGAATCAGCTTCATAACAAGTACCCCTAGTGATGTAGGAAAAATAGCCTCAGTGCCATATACTAATTCATATGGTGAAGTTTCGATTGACCTCTTTGTGCATATCCTGTCAGCCCATAAGGCATACTTCAGCTTCAAATTCCAAGCCTTCTTATTCTCCTGCAACACCTTTTTAATGATCCTTACAATGCTCTTGTTAGAAGATTCAGCAAGGCCATTTCCTTGCGGATAGTATGCAGTAGAATGCCCGAGAGTAATATGATATTGATGATAGAAATTGATCAGCTTCTTAGAATTAAATTCCTGTGCATTATCAGTTATAATCATCATGGGGCAGCCAAACCTAGACAAGATATTATTTTCTAAAAAAGAAATAATCACAGAATCATGTTCTTGCCTAGTTGGGATTGCTTCAATACAATTGGTGAATTCATTAGTCGCTGTAAGAATCCAATGATGTTGAGCTGAAGATGATGGATGAATCTCCCCAATAAAATCTAGTCCCCACTACTGGAATGGCGCTTCTACATAGATAGGCATCAAAGGTAAGGGTACAAGTTTCTTCTTACCCTGGAAAATCTGGCATTCATGATAGGCAACAACCCTCTTGTAGACATCCTTAAACATTGTAGGCCAAAAATACCCTGCTCTCAAAAAAAATCTCACCGTCGCCTTCCAATAGTGATGACCTCCACAATCTCCTTTGTGGAACTCCTCAATCACTTTATCAGCCTCCTCTTCCAGCAAACAATTCAGCAAAATTCCGCCAGTATCTTTCCAAAACAGATTTTTGTCAAATATAAAGTATCTCAAATATTTTAGTTTAACAAACCTTTCTTTGGACTTTGTTAAATAAACAGGTGCTTTATGGTGTTGTAGGACAAAAAAAAATTCCTTGTACCAATCTGAAATGATATATTTTTCTTCAATAAGAACTAGTTCCTCCTCATCATCTGAAATTTATGATATTTCTACAATCCAATTTATATCAAGGCAGTCAAAATTTGACGGTGCCATCCTCTTTTCGAAGCCTTTTCCTTTGACCAATTTTGTTGGTTTAATATCTATATCATATTCTAGCAACTTGGCAATTCATTTCCCCCTCTTACCATCAAGGTCGGCTTGAGTGAGGATGTCTTTCACAATAGTATTAGGAACAAACGTCACAATATGAGAATGCATAATATAAGTTATGAAATCTTTGATAGCCTTCACCAAAGCATAGGCTTGCTTTTATAAGATATTATACTTCAGCTCAGAATTGGCTAATGTCCTACTAAAGAAATAAATCGGTTGCTCGATACCTTGTTGTCCTTTTTGTCACAAAACTCCAGAGATAGTATTCTCTGATCCAAAGGTAAAAACCAGAAATTCCTTTGAGAAATCTGGAGTGATCAATACTGGTGCTTGTGTGAGTGCTCTTTTGATCTCTTCAAATGAGTTTCTTGCCTATGCTTTCCACTTAATATCAACTCCCTTCCTTAGCATCCTTGTTATGTCCTTCACAATCTCAGCAAAATTAGGAATAAATCACCTTACAAAATTTGCCTTTCCAAGAAAAGATTGAATCTCCTTCCTACTTCTTGGAAACTCCACCTTCTGAATTGCATTGACCTTGCTTGGATCATTCTTAATCCCATCTTTAGAAATGATATGCCCAAGTAATTTACCTGAAGTTAAAGAAAAAATACTTTTGTTTGGATTTAGAGAGATGCCAAACCTTTTACATTTCAACAGAATTCTTTCCAAATGTTTCAAGTGATCTTCTTCCTTCCTTGAGAAAACTGTTATGTCATCAAGATACACAACCACCATATTGTCCTTCTCTTCAGAAAATGCAATATCTATTGCCCTCTGAAAGGTAACTCCTACATTCATGAGACCAAATGGCATCTTGGAGTACATAAAAGTACCCCATGGTGTAGTAAAGGCTGTTTTTTCCTAATCATCAGGATGCACAAGGATATGATTATAACCTGAAAAACCATCGAGAATAGACATTCTCTGAGAACCCACAATAGTTTGCAAAATTTGATCCATCTTTGGGAGAGGATAATTATCTTTCAGGGAAGCTTTATTAAAATTTCTGAAGTCAATGGATATTCTGATTTCTCCACTCTTCTTCCTAACCGGAACCAAATTTTCAAGCCAATTTGAAAATCTAATTGGGACTATGATTTTAGCATCAAAGAGCTTTTTAACCTCCTTCTCAATCAAAGGTATGAGAAGTGGGTTGATCCTCCTTAACTTCTTCTTGAAAGGTCTTTCATTTTCTTTTATGGGAATAGTATGTTGAATAATAGCAGGATCATATTCTTTCAAATCAGCATAGTTACAAGCAAAGACATCTATGAATCTTTTCATCATTTCAACATACTTAAAATTCATATCAGCTGAAAGAAATTTTGAAAGTTTAATCATATTGGGCATAGCTATAGTACCAAGGTTACAAATCTCAACTTCTTCATCATCATCTTGTATCTTAGGTGATTTAAAAACATCATTCTGATCAAAACGTTTTTCTAGAGGTATGATTCCCTTTGGTATGGAATTTTTCTTTAGTTGCAAAACTTTAGAATTCCCTTTAGATTCAACCAACATATTTTGCTGATCTACTTGTACATTTTCAAACTCCTCTTTCAGCTCAATAAAGTTTTTCACCTGTTGATCATCCTCAAAAACTTGCCAATGAGTAATATTATCAGGGATGGCTGGAGTATGGCGGACCTCAACCTCATAATTTTCTGTGGAGTGCATAGGAATAATGAAAAGACTTGCAGAGATAGCAAGAGAGTCAGCAATGGAGTTTTTTTCTCTAGTTTTGACTGTGAATGAATAAGCTTGAAATTTTTCTAACATGTCCAAAACCAAATTCCTATATGCTTTCATCCTTGTGTCCTTTGTTTGATAAACACCCTCAATCTGTTTTATGACTAATTCTGAATCTCCAAAAATAGAAATTTTTTGAGCTTTCATTATTTTGAAAACTTCTAGACCAAAAATCAAGGATTCATATTCAGCCATGTTGTTCGTGCAATCAAAGTTTAGTTTATAGGAAAATAACTTACTCTCATCACTTGGATTTCTAATCCAGATCCTTGCTCCTTCTCCTTCTCTGCCTGCTGATCCATAAAAATGCAATGACCACCAACCTTCTTCCTCTTTATTGCTGACTTGTTGGCCTTCTGTTTGTTGATTTTCAAACTGCTGAATTTCAGAACTCTGATTTTCTGCTTTCCTTTCCTCTTCTGCTTCATTAGTCAATTCATTGAAAAGAATAGTAGAACCAAGTTCAGTATCAAGAGCATAAATTGGAAAGTTTTGGGGTTTATATTTTCTACTCACCATGTAGGCCATCCTTGTCTCTCGATACAATCTTCTTTGCTCCCCAAAGACTGGAATGGTAGCATAAGTAAGATCCATCTGCATTGTACCTTTAATTTTTGATGCCCATGACCTTGACAACTGATCCAGGAGGATCTTGGTCAGTACAAGTCAACAGAGTTCCAAGTCAACTCCAGCAGTTTGACGACCAGTTCAGTCTTTAGAATCGTCAAATCGCTAGTGAAATCTCCTTCAGTGTCAAGTTTATGGTTTGTAAGGGTTTAAGGTTCATATCGTTATGTGTGTCGAGAAGGTGAAAATTGGGTTAGAACTTTGTTAAAAATCCTAATAAGTCTAAAACCTGAAGTCTAAACACCTATCTCTAAACCTAAATGATGGCCTAAGTTCTAAAACCCTATGTAAAAAAAAACGTAAGACCTAATCCTTATCCTAAGTTATAAATCCTATTCTAAAATCCCTAAGTCTTATCTCTAAGAATCAACACTTAAAACTATGGTGACAAAGGTCTTATTCCTAAGTTTTCAAACCATATTAAAAACCTTACCAAAAACCTTATTAAAGGCTCAGAGGATGATTGGTCAAAAACCTTATTATATATGGTTCAGATGGTTGGAAATATATAATAAAACAAATTAAAATAAAAAACATATTATAAAACCTGTGGCATAAATCTTATATTAAAATTTTTGGTAGGGTTTAAAAACCTATGGTGTAAAACCTTTTTATAAGGTTCGGGACATATATATTAAAACATATATAAAACTTTATAATAAAAAAAAACCACACAGAGTTACATAACTGCGTGGCATTAGACCGTATCGGAGGACTTAAGCAACGTGTGAATAGTTGGAAACTGCATCGGAAGTTTTAAGCATGTGACCAGATTGGAAACCGCAGTTAAGTTGTTTGCCATGCCATGCCGGGACTGTAACCGTCGGGTTTAAAAAAAAGGCAATGTGACCAGAACTGTCGGAGTGACCGCCAGAGCCACCCTAACCGCCGGGATCCGACCGCCAATATAGCCCTGTTCACATGCCGAAAGTTTGTCACCTCGGCTAGGTTAGCAAGCCGCTCGGTTTTGAAATTATATTATATGGTTTAATTATGGGTTTTTCAATTTAATTTCAGCGCTAAGGTTATGGAACATTATCCCTAGGTTCAAGAATAAAGGGATTTCGAAACCTTTTATCACATCATTTTCTTAGCAAATTGCTAAATGAAGATTCGACGCAACCTATTAAATCCATGCAAGTTCTTCATGAAGTTCATCTTTGGTTTTGTGAAGACATGGAGTTTTTGAGTGCAGTTTTAAGAGGTTAGAGGCGATATTGATTGTAGCATTGCTCAGCCGTTGGTGGTCAGAATTGAGCACGGAGATAGGCGTCGAAAAGGAAGCAAAGAGTAATTTCTATTTACAGGGTTTAGAAGTGCCTGTGAGCACATTCTTTCTATTCCATTTCAGTGTAAATATTCTCCAAGATCAATCCTAATAAAAACGGACACCCACTTAAAAGCGGACTCGGAGATGTAGTCCAGGAGGGACGAACTCCGTCATCAAATTGTTTGCCTCTTCTTCTCTCTGATTCTTGCTGTTATTTAACTCATTTATGCTGCTGGTTTATGTCATTTCTCATTAAATCATACTTCAGTTAACAGTCAAAAATAAAGGAAAAACTAATCAAATTGCTTAAGCAATTTATTCGATTACATTTCAGATAATTTTTGGTATCGGAGCAAGTTGTGCTTGTAGTTTTTTTGTCAGTGGATGTTAACACAGGTTGGGATTGCAACGTGGAAAATGAAAGCTTGAGGAATTTGATCCAAATATTGGAAGGTGGAAAGTCAATCATCAATGAACGATGACAGGGACTGAGACCGTTGAGACTCCTGAAGCTACTGAAAAGAAACCCATGGATGAGAATCAAATCCAGCAGATGTTTCTAAAAATGTGGCAAATGTTAGCAGAATTATATGAATACAAGAAGACAAGGGATGCAGCCTCATCGTCAAAGGCATCAAAGAAGGACAAGAGTAAAGGCAAGGTAGATAAAACTCCTTCTCCTCCGTCATCTCCATCATCTTCTTCCTCTTCTACTTCTAGTTCTGAATCAGAAAAAGAAAAGAAACATAAGAGTCCACTTTTGAAACTTGATGTTAAGTTTGAAGTACCTGTGTATGATGGTGAAATAAACCCTGAGAAACTAGATAATTGGGTAAAATAATTAGAAGTCTATTGTCGTATTCAAGATATTACTGATGATAAGACAAAGATCCAATTAGCTACTCTTAGAATGGGGGGTATTGCTTTGATCTGGTGGGAGAGTAGAACAAAGATAGATTTAAAGCGTAAAGGAAAAATTATCACCTCATGGACTAAGTTTATTAAAGCTCTAAAGAAACAATTATATTTGTTGGGTCACATACAGCAAGTTGTAATTGATTGGTAGCACTTGCGACAAGGTAAGGGATAGAGTGTTCAAGATTTCACACAAGAATTCAGAAAGAAGGCATTAGCACTTGGTATTTCTTTGGACATAAAAGAAACTTTGTTGAAATATATTGGCATTTTGCACTCATATTTGCAGCATACATTATTAATGTTCAATCCTAATGATTTTGATGAAGTTTGTGTTCAAGAAATTCATGTCGAATCAGGTGGTAGACCATTTAAGTTTACACCAAAGACATCCAAGCAGATGGAAACTGAAGACAACAAAAATAAGGGCAAGTCAAAGGGAAAGAAGACTGCCACAGCTGAAAAGGAAGAAAATAGACCTACGTGTACACATTGCCATAGGATCAGCCATGATGAAGCTAGGTGTTGGAAACTTCATCCGGAACTGAAGCCGAAGAAGTTTCAATCAAAGAAGGGTGAAAAGAAGGCTGAAACAACAATCCAACAAGGCTTGGACTTGGGATCTGATTCAGGTGATGAAGGTAAAATCACTGCTATGGCTACAACAGGTAAAATTTCTGATGCTAGTACTTCTGCTTCTTCAAACATCAAACAACAAAATGAAGATAAAAGAATCGAGTTATTTCATATAAGGGTAACTTCAAAGCATACTAAGATAGATACATTGTTCGATACGGGATCACAGGAAAATTTGATTTTTGAGTCATTGGTTAAACAATTGGGTTTGAAAGCACATAATCATCCAAATCCATATCCTTTAGGGTGGTTAAAGGAACAAAGTCAAATTCATGTTACCAAACAGTGTCGGTTAAAATTTGCAATCACATCTAACTATATCGATGAAGCAGAGCTAGATGTGATACCGTTAGACATTTGTGGAATTGTCTTAGGTAGCCCTTATCTCTATGACCGTGACGTAGTATTTTATAGAAAGGAACATGTGCATCATCTCAGGAAAGATGGGATTAAGTACATCGTTCAGGCACATAAAAACAAAGATCACTTGAATTTAATTAATGCTAATCAGATGAAGTGCTTAATAAGTTCAAGTAGGAGATACATACTCATGTTGATAAAAGACCAACATAAGGATCTTATTGATTCTTGTTCAGGTTGTGAGATCGGAATGTTGAGGAGGTAAATCCCCTGCGCGGACAGAGGCGATCCACTAGCCCGGCGGGGGGGTCTGGCAACAAGCAAACAATGATGTGGCCGGGTTTCCCTAAAGTTACGAATGAAAGACTTGGAATAGAAGCCTACCTGGATTCCAACGCTAGGATCTGAAGAAGAAGCGTCCCCGTTCCTCAGCCTTGGCAGATCACAATCCCTCCACGATCTCCGCGGATGAACACCCGCACATGGAAGAAACGAACAGATACAAGCATAGAAACCAGCATACGTAACTAAACATCAGTCAGAAAGGACATTACTCGCATTAACATGATGGAAAACGGAGTGGAACCATAATCATAATCATCTATTAAATAACCAGCGAAGAAAGATTACAACCAAGTTCCGACGTCGCGGTCTCCTTCGGACGGGTCTCCGATCGTCCACGTCTCGCAAAGCTCGCCAAGGAAAGGGAAAACTTCTCCAGAGTCTCTCGACGATGGTCTCCTTACTTGAGTCAGCCTTAAGGGAAAAAGAGGGCTCTTTACAGCACAAAGGCTCTTGGGAATATGGAGATTCAAGGCTTAGGCACTTCAAGACTTTCAGCCCTTCAGCCCCTTCATCAATGGATGAAGGCTATATTTATAGAGGAGAGGAGGAGGTTGGGATCCCTACAATAGTGGAAGGGAGGCTTTATCCTTTGGGAGGTTCCCCATATGGTGGAAACAAGAGGCCAAAGGAGGAAGGCCGTGGTTATTCAGGCGAAACCACTCCTGATGACTCATCCACGAAGTTGTTGTAATCGAAACCTCGCCTCTTTTTTTAAAAAACTTTCCATAAACAGAGTGGCGCGGGTACAACACTGGGACAGAGCGCCAATTGGCGCGGGCTCAGTGTTAATTTTCCCCCATTGGCGCGAGTACATAACGGGCTACAAGCGCCAATGCAAAAACATGTGTTTTTAGGGGTCTGCTCAGGAAATGATAAACAGGAGAAATGTTGTCCTCATGGAAAGGGATGTAATGAAGGTATTTTCAAGGCTTGACATTGCTCACAGGTCACATAATGGGTCCTCCATTGTGCGGGACGGGGAATGGTAGGGACGGTGACAAATTACTGTGTAACAGATGCCCCCTAAAGCATGAGGCCCGAGAGAGAGAGAGGGGTGAAATGCTTTACGAGAACATGTTCAACTGAAAGCCCGCCGTCGGAAAACCTGCGCAGAAAGATACAACTGATATCTCAAGTACATGATGTATAAGTGGTATGGACGCAGCCATCCGAAACAGAGTATGCTATAATCCGGATCCGGGGTATGGGCGCAGCCATCCGACTAAGATCAAATAAATAGACTCAGGTATGGTCGCAGCCATCCAATCAGTGAGTCATGTACATAATGATAATAATCCACAATCGCAGCCTGGATTACAACAGACACAATCCAGGGTCTTGCGCTCCATCTCGACCCAATAGAGTACAAGTTCAAGCATGTGAATATGTGAGTTGAAGTCGAACATGCAAGAACATCGTCTGATTACCAGCCAATGATGAAAGCTGTTAACAGACGCGAGAGAAACCACCAATAATGACAATGGTCCTCAAGGTACTAAGGTACAATCTACGATGTGCGAATAAATGAGTTGACGTCGAACACCCGCAGAATCACTCGATCGGAGGTCAATGATGTAAACCTCACGTCGAATGCGACGAACCTGCCATTGAGGCATGCAGGCTCCAAGGTACCATAAGGAGTCTCTAGACCAACTTCCTGGATAATGAGTTGATGTCGACAGGAAGTGACCTTGATCGAAGGTGGGCCATAATGATTCCCACATCATCGACACGAGACAGAAGAACATGATGTTTTGTTGTGAATCAGGATCGTATGAGAAACAGAGGAAGGTTGATATTTGCAGAGGCCAACTTCTCTTGAACACATGAACGGCACGACAGTGGACTTGGCAGTATTTGACATCAACGGATCAGAGGTCATGGTGACGAGGCAGCGAACAGATGAGAGGTCAAAAGAGATTACCCAAACCCATGGAGGCAAAGTGAAGCAACGAGATGAGATGTCCCCAACCCGACACGGATGCAGACAAGTGCCATGTTCAAGAGCGACATACTGCCAACGACAACGACGATGGTTCCATTTTTCCCCCACCATTTCGGTGAGTACCTCTTTATTTTTACACAAGCTTGAAGAGGATACCATATGCTTGTCATATAAATTCATCCTTCGGACGAATCCATCCTAGTACATTTAACGAGCCCTAGGAAGGAGAAACTCGAATAACGTCATTTCGACTGAATCCAATGTCATTAGGGTTTAACGAGTCTGACAAAGGAAGAACTCGGCATCTTTTCATGTTTAGAGAGTTTGAAAAGATAGCAAAAAGTAAACTCCACAGGTCCCTTTTCGTAAATAGTTCCCCAGATCCGAAAAGGTAGAAAACAATATCCGGGAAAACCTCCTAGTCGCGATAGGCTAGGGTATTCCTTTTTCGTAATCAATCCATCCCGGCCCGAAAAAGGGTTAAACTTATACCGGGTGAATGTCGATTCGTGTCCATTTTAACGAGATCGAAACGACAAGGGCCTCGGCAATCTTTTCATGTTTAGAGAGTCAGAAAAGAGCTGAAAGATGACTCCTCCTGGAGGAACGAGTGGTATAAAGGGTAGCAACTGGTTCCGGCAATGATGGAACTTCTCTAAACAAATAAAGGTTAAGAGGCTGGCTAACAAGACCACTCATCACAGCGGTTCCTCAGGAACGGGTAAAACAACCAAGTGAGGGCATATGATCGGCCAAGCAGATAGTAACGATGGAGTGAGAAAACCAAGGCTCATCTGGCAAAACAGGCTGATGAAATGGCAATCACAAGAGGTAAAATGGGCATGGTTTCATTTTTACACAAGCTTGAAATCAGGAAACTATGCTTGAAGTTGGTTTCATTTTTACACAAGCTTGAAACAAAGATAAACTATGCTTGAAACCGGTTTCATTTTTACACAAGCTTAAAACGGAAACAAACTATGCTTGAAATAGTAAGCATGCCCCCAGCATGGTGACTCAATTCGAGGTACATGCCCCCCAAGCTTCAATCCATATGAAAGGCAGATGGAGTGAAGGTTCAAGTTACGAGATCAAGAGAAAGACTCGACTGGGATTTTACGAGAACTTATCAAAGACTCGAATTGAACAGGAACGTGTTTCATTGTTTTAACGAGGTTGACACATTAAAAGAACTATCCTCGGGACACCTTGTTTCATGGTTTAAGGAGCTTGACACAAGACAAGGAACTCTGCTCCGACAACCTTGTTTCATTTTTTAAGGAGCTTGACACAAGACAAGGAACCATGCTCCGACAACCTTGTTTCATTTTTTAAGGAGCTTGACACAAGACAAGGAACTCTGCTCCGACAACCTCATCATAATGAACAAGAAGTCATCGCTTCCAAGAGTTCCCCTCCCGATGGAAGGAAAACATCCTGGAAGTCTGGACCCAATGCCCCCAGCACCTGATGCACAACGGCATCATCACTGAGCACAGGCACGGGGTAGGTAGCCACATAGTTGACCTGTGGTGGAGCAGATACAACGGGTGGATAGAAACCAGGAGGGGGTGATGGCGGACCAGTTGCCACATTAGGACCAAAGAACTAAAGTTGATCAATGGTCACGATCCGTCCTTCATGTGGGAAGCACATCACGCGAAAGAGGGAGGAGACAAGCGCTCCCATGGCATAGGTGTAATCGCGCCCCAAAAGCAGATTGAAATCCAAGGGGCCTGGAACAACCATCACATCCATATGGACGGTTTTGCCTCCCAAAGTAATCGGTAACCTTGGAAGGATCCCCAACGGTTGACTCGTCCTTCTATTGAATGTCAACAGATTCTGCGTAACAGGCGCAAGCGGTGGCGAACCGAAAGCTTGCCAGGTAGTTGAAGACAGAATACTAACAGACGCACCTTCGTCTATAATGGTGCTGGGTACAACCAGACCAAGAGCCTGTACTGTGATCTCGAAAGGCACGTAAGACGGAAGGCGGAATCCTGCAAATCGACTCCAATCAAAGGAGGCGACCAAACTACTCGGAGGGGCTACCATCGAAATGCGAAGGTCTTCCCCTGATGTTACGGAAGAAGGAGCATCCTCCATAACCTCCATCTCGAAGGTGGGAGGGATATCCTCCTGAGCCTCCATCATGGGAGGCGGAGGGGCAGCTTCTTGAAGCACAGAGACAGGAGGATCTTTCTCCAAGTCTGAAGAATCTGAAGAAATCAGAAGGACATGAGGAGTGTGAGATCCACTCTCGACAGAAAAGACCTGGTGCACCGTGGACGGGGCCAGTTCAACCGATCCTACGACCAATGGTTGGTCAAGGACGGATTCGTGAATTTGAATTTCTGGGGGAGTGGGATCGACCAAGGATGACTCTTGACCAATCGCGGCATCGGCAGGTGGAAGACTCAAAGAAATCTGTTTATAACCAGCCGGGAGGCGTGGTGCAGAAACAATTGGGTTGTCCAAGACTCGCTTGGCTTCATCCATATAAGGACAAAGGTGAATAGCATGGTGCCCTTCACACAACTTACAGGGATTGGTGATCTTACCCTGCTTCTTAGAATTCTTATCAACAGCAGCTGAAGACGTGCCCCCAACTTGACTCCCGGAAGCCAAAGGCAACGGCGGACGGCCGTCGGACCATGCTTCGAGCACCTTGGGGATGCCAGGGCAGTCTCGAAGAAGATGGTCTCCCGTGCACAACAGGCAAGGGAACTTGACTTTCCGTGGAGGGTTGGAGGGCCTATCAAGAGGGGATAATTCAGAGGCAGTAGCTGTACATTTAGCCTCTCGCTTATCAGACTTCTTCTTCTTTGTCTTCTTCTTCTTCTTCTTAGCCACCTGGTTACTTGAATCCAGACTTTCACCAGGCGAAGTAGAAGAGGAGGACGCAGAAACGGGCGAAGAAGGAGAGAGGTCCACTTTAGAATCAACATGATGTTGTTCAGGTGGAGAAACTGATTGAACATTAGTGGAGACATTCGGGACAACAGAGGTTGAGAACAACCAAACAGGCAACCCAACAGTTAACCCAGGAAGGGACAACGTCGCCATGTAAGGAGCACCAACATTTCCAAAAGGAGGAAAATGACCGGGATTCCCTTCTGAGGGGATTCCTTGGTTGGTGAACTCTGAAAAAGTTGCCATCAAACTCAAAACCACACACGGGCTGAAAATGAGTTAAGACACACGATCAAACGGTCAACAAGCAATATCTAAGCGGGCGTGTAATCGTGGGCGATTAATTTTACCACATTGGAAAGTAAGAAATTCTACCGTTTCATGTTTTAAGAGTCGAGAAACGATAAAAAGATGACTCTATCTCTTTCAGAGTTGACACAAGCGTGAAAGGACAAGCGCTTGACGGTCTTTTCAATTTTAGGGAGTCAGAAAAGACCAAATGACTGCTCAGGAAAAACTAGGCACAAAGGGTGTACCAAATATCCGTGAACTGCAATATACACCTTGGTTTCAATAATGAAACAGAAATCGACCAAGGACTTTCGTACGTGCAGGTAGTCTCCCCGAATGCTGTGTTCGGTGTATCACGGGTATAGGGCGGCAGACTCGACTTCCTGTGGATAAAGGATTGAAAACCTAGAGGGGTCTCCCTTTATATACGCGACAGTACGGGGAGCACAAGTCCGTACTAGCGCTGTCTAAAGCCAAACGGCGAGCGACAGCTGCTAGGTTTAAAGACGCCGGAACACGTCTCTAGCCTAGACCTCTAAAAATGTTTCGTTAAGTTCCAATGCTGCCTTAGGTTAATTGAATAAATTTTACAGTTGATCTTCAATTAAGTTTCAATTTTCAGGCCCTATCGTATGTAGTGTCTCAAAAGACGCCTAGATGCAAAGCTACATGAGAAAAGAAATCTTTTCAATTCGATGAATTCTATCTAGTTAAGGGAAGAGCTTCAAACAATGATGCAACAAACAAAAAAATTGAAAATGAAACTTTTCAAAACTAGATGACTTTCACTATCCAAAAGTATTCTAAAACATTCAACGAAGCGAATTATCCAATGTAATCTATGCAAAATTATTTTTTCGAAAACTATGCAATTGTAATCTATGCACAATTTCCTTTTTCTTTTCAAATGATAAGAATGCATTCAATGCATTTTTCGATAAAATGAGAATCTACTTAATGCAAGCTTTTAACAAAAGAGAATGCACTCAAAGCGATTTTTAGTTTTCAATCACTAAACAATGTGATCTAAGTCCAATGATAAATCTCAAAAACACTTTTCGATGCAATGTGATCTAATGCATTTAAACGAAAAGCAAACTATGAGACGAAAACTAAAAGAACGCAAATCTTCTTAATGAAAGATGAAAGCAAAAGGGATGCAAACAAACACTAAGAATGCAATCGTTGTTTCAAAATACTTTGTGACAAAATCCCTCAAAAGTTGACAAGACATATGCGGTCAAGAACAAAAAGGACTTCCAAAGCAAGAGATCAAAACAAGGCATTCATTCCCTTTTACATCAAACAATCATAGAAAGAAGACATTCCAAATAATGAGCAATGTAATCTATGCTCATACAGAGGAAAGACCCGAAGGGAAAGACACACTGATGAAGGATTAAGGGAAAAAAAAAACTCAATTTTTATACACCCTGAAATTGGCCCGACTTGTACATTGACAACTAGCGCCAAGTGGCGCGACTTGTACATGGACAACTAGCGCCAATGGCCAATTGGCGCGGGTTGCTAACTGACAACAAGCGCCAATTCCTGAAAATGAAAAAACAAAGAATTTCTCCCAACCAAAACCAGACTTCCCACTTCAAGCTGAATCTAAAACAAACCCAGAAGCAAAATACTAACCAAAAGAAACTTCCGAACAAGGATAACCCTACCACCTACAGGAAATGGCGCGACTGTCTGGCTGTAATCCGCGCCAGACAGGGGATGGCGCGAGTGATGAACTGGCAACCTGCGCCAATTGGCGCGATTTTCAGGCTAGAAACCGCGCCAATCAAGCCAACCATGAAAAGATGAAAATTCGGAAAAACAGAGGTCAGATCTGATACTCTGGGGCTGAACCAAAAGCCAAAACACAAGAAGAGCCCAACCCAGAAGGTTCATCAAGCAAGGAAAATCAAGAGACAAACGACAAGGCAAGACAAAACTCCAAGTTGTTCAGTCCGTAAACCAAACCGGAGATTGACTGAAGTAGCGTTGATCTACTCCGCTAATGCAGGGCAAAAGCGTTTCGAAGGCTATCTGGCTGTACTTCAGGCTCCGTCTATAGTTTACAAATCAAACAACAAGCTGGATCCCCAGCGGAGTTGCCAATTTGTTGAGGAGGTAAATCCCCTCTGCGGACAGAGGCGATCCCTACTAGCCCAGCAGGGGTCTAGCAACAATCAAACAATGTTATGACGCAAGTTCCTAATTACGAATGAAAAGGCTGGAGATAGAAGCCTACCTGGATTCCAACGCTAGGATCTGAAGAAGAAGCGTCCCCGTTCCTCAAGCTTGGCAGATCACAATCCCTCCACGATCTCCGCGGATGAACACCTGCACATGGAAGAAACGAACAGATACAAGCATAGAAACTAGCATACGTAACTAAACGTCAGTCAGAAAGGACATTACTCGCATTAACATGATGGAAAACGGAGTGGAACCATAATCATAATCATCTATTAAATAACCAGCGAAGAAAGATTACAACCAAGTTCTGACGTCGCGGTCTCCTTCGGACGGGTTCCAGTAGTCCACGTCTCGCAAAGCTCACCAAGGAAAGGGAAAACCTCTCCAGAGTCTCATGACAATGGTCTCCTTACTTGAGTCAGCCTTAAGGGAAAGAGAGGGTGCTTTACAACACAAAGGCTCTTGGGAATATGGAGATTCAGAGCTTAGGCACTTCAAGACTATCAACCTTTCAGCCCTTCCAGCCCCTTCATCAATGGATGAAGGTTATATTTATAGAGGAGAGGAGGAGGTTGGGATCCCTACAATAGTGGAAGGGAGGCCTTATCCTTTGGGAGGTTCCCCATATGGTGGAAACAAGAGGCCAAAGGAGGAAGGTCGTGGTTATTCAGTCGAAACCACTCCTGATGACTCATCCACGAAGTTGTTGTAATCGAAACTTCGCCTCCTTTTTTAAAAAACTTTCCATAAAAGCGGTACGCGGGTGCTTAAGCTGAGACGGGCGCCCGATTGGCGCGAGCTCGATTAATTTTCCCCCATTGAGCGCGAGTACATAGCAGACTACGGCGCCCAGTACAAGAAACATGTGTTTTTGGGGTCTGCTAGAAATGATAAACGGAAAATGTTGTCCTCATGAAGGGATGCAATGAAGGTATTTGCAAGGCATGACAATGTTCACAGGTCACGAGAATGGGTCCTCCATTGTGCGGGACGGGGAATAGTAGGGACGATGACAAGTGCCGTAGCAACACGGGCATGAAGGTAATTTGTTTAACAAGGTAGATTCATTTCAGGATCTAATTAAAGAACCAAAACATCTACTTCATAAAAAGAAAATATCACATGAGATGTAGTCGATGTTTGATGCCTCTAATATTGGAATGTGTCACAAGTCAGTTGTAGAGTGTAAAGAAATAAAACAACAAATTTCAGGGATGGAATTAATGCGACATAGTTTAACTCCATACTGTTCACCCCTAATTTTGGCTCATAAGCAAAACAGGGCATGGGGAATAAGTGTCGATTCATTTAAGCAGAAACATTTTAAAGCATTGTTAAATCATCAAAAACCATATGAAGATAAAACAAATGTTAAAGGAAATGCAATGGAAACAATGATTCACATAGTTTATCAGCTGCTTCAATACTTTCAGTCATATTCTAAGATGCAACAATCTCACTACAGTTGGATGGCATTTATTTAGCAAAATCACTTAGTAATGAAGGACAGGGAAGGTGTGATAAGTAAAGTAGTTGATATGTTGTCTTTGAATGCTTCAGTAGTACTGCATAAAATTTCATTGGTTTATGAAATTTATGTAGAATAGTATAATATTGATGATGATTTCGAAGAAAATTATGAATCACTAACTCATAATGCTCATATAGAAAAGGTGCAGGTTTTACAGGAAATTTATTTTTCTTGGATTGCAGGCATAAGCAAGACTACGACACGAAGTCAAATATATGGTTACTGGCCTCATATGTATGAAAAAATTGTGAAGTACATAAAGGGATGTGTAATGTGTTCGACAAGAAGGCCATGCAATCGAAAGATTGGTTTGCAAACACCACTTCCAGTTCCTTTGTAACCATGGGGCAGCATGGATTTGGTTCAAGGACAGACAGAAATGGTGAACAGAACCAGGATACATATTCTTCAAGGTAAATATAGTATACAATTTGTGCATCAAGCTTACAATCAAGCCTTACATTTTTCTGCGCCACAACAAGCATTGAGTCAAGACAGGTTCAAATTGCGCCATGATAAGCATCAGTTTCAGGTCAACGAGCAGGTATGGTTGTATGTCATCAAAGTCAAGATGAAAGTGATAGAGTTGTATTCTCACTTATTGTCAGTTTAAAATTAAGCTTTTGTGGTCCAAAAGCTTTTTAAGTGGAGAGGATTGATCCAGGAGGATCTTTGTCAATACAAGTCAACAGAGTTCCAAGTCAACTCTAGTAGTTCGACGACCAGTTCAGTCTTCAGAATCGTCAAATCGCCAGTGAAAGCTCCTTCAGTGTCAGTTTTATGGTTTGTAAAGGTTTAAGGTTCATATCATTATGTGTGTCGAGAAGGTGAAAATTGGGTTAGAACTTTGGTAAAAATCCTAATAAGTCTAAAACCCTAAGTCTAAACACCTATCTCTAAACCTAAATGATGGCCTAAGTTCTAAAAACCTATGTCAAAAAAAAAACCTAAGACCTAATCCTTATCCTGAGTTATAAATCCTATGCTAAAATCCCTAAGTCTTATCTCTAAGAATCAACACTTAAAACTATGGTGACAAAGGTCTCATTCCTAAGTTTTCAAACCATATTAAAAACCTTACCAAAAACCTTATTAAAGGTTCGGAGGATGATTGGTCAAAAACCTTATTATATATGGTTTAGATGGTTGGAAATATATAATAAAACAAATTAAAATAAAAACTATATTATGAAACCTATGGCATAAAGCTTATATTAAATGTTTCGGTAGGGTTTAAAAACCTATGGTGTAAAACCTTTTTATAAGGTTCGGGACATATATATTAAAACATATATAAAACTTTATAATAAAAAAAAACCACACAGCGTTACATAACTGCGTGGCATTAGACCGTATCGGAGGACTTAAGCAACGTGTGAACAGTTGGAAACTGCGTCAAAAGTTTTAAACATGTGACCAGATTGGAAACCGCGGTTAAGTTGTTTGCCATGCCACGTCGGGACCGTAACCGTCGGGTTTAAAAAAAAGGCAATGTGACCAGAACTATCGGAGTGACCACCAGAGCCACCCTAACCACCGGGATCCAACTGCCAATATAACCTTGTTCACATGCCGAACGTTGTCACCTCTGCCCAGTTAGCAAGCCGCTCGGTTATAAAATTATATTATATGGTTTAATTATGGGTTTTTCAATTTAATTTCAGCGCTAAGGTTATGGAACATTATCCCTAGGTTCAAGAATAAAGGGATTTCGAAACCTTTTATCACTTCATTTTCTCAACAAATTGCTAAATGAAGATTCGAGGCAGCCTATTAAATCCATGCAAGTTCTTCATGAAGTTCATGGAGATTTTGAGTTCAGTTTGAAGAGGTTAGAGGCAATTTTTTTTGCAGCATTGCTCAGCTGTCGGTGGTCAGAATTGAGCATGGAGATAGGCGTCGGAAAGGTAGCGAAGAGTAATTTATGTTTACAGGGTTCAGAAGTGCCTGTGAGCACATTATTTTTGTTCCATTTCAGTGTAAATATTCTCCAAGATCAATCCTAATAAAGACGGACACCCACTTAAAAGCAGACCCAGAGATGTAGTCTAGGAGGGATGAACTCCGTCATCAAATTGTTTGCCTCTTCTTCTCTCTGATTCTTGTTGTTATTTAATTCATTTATGCTGCTGGTTTATGTCATTTCTCATTAAAGCATACTTCAGTTAACAGTCAAAACTAAAGGACAAACTAATCAAACTGCTTAAGCACTTTATTCGATCACATTTCAGATCAACAACGCCATATCAAACTTCGGTGGAATGTCTGCTACTACAATGTCCATGACTACAGTCTTAGTAGGAACTTGCATCGGACCAACAACAACATCCTTGATTAAACCAATGCATTGAACTCTTTTTGAATCAAAAGAAAACAAATCTTTATATGGCCTAGTTATTTCTAACCCCATTCTTTCCATGTTTACTTTGGGTATAAGATTGTGAGAGGCCCCTGAATCCAACATAGCATTGTGCAATGTTATGTCGTGAATGCTAAGGCTCACATAAAAAGGAGGGACTTCCTCATTTTGTTCATCTTCTAGTCTTGGACCCAAATATATGGTCGGATGATGTTCTAATACATTCAAGATATTAGTAGCTCCTGGTTGTGAGTTTAGAATTTTAACAATCTTTCTTCTATATTCATCTACCTTGAGAATCTCACCAAAAGGGATTGATATTTTTATTTTATAAATTTCATTCTCAAGATTAAAAACAGAAACAAATTTTTCAGCTTTTTATATAGGAGGAATAGCTGGTGCATCTTTCTTACCTTCAGCGACCATAAGAGTATCCTTATTTCCATTAGCAACCTTAGGTGTATCCTTCTTAAGCTGTGTTTTGTTTGCAATGATAGGCCCATTCCTATTTATGAGATTATATTGTTTCTACATCTCAAAAATCGCATGTTGATACCCCTTTAGATAGTCTGATGTTTCCTCTTCATGATTGTTTTGATCTGATTGATCATGCTCTTCTTTAGTCAAGAATATTCCTGACAGTTCTTCATCAAAACAATGAATAGACTCCTAAGGAGTTTCAGGGTCATCTTCTTCATCAATCAAATTATGCTGAAAAGGAGGTCTCACTGGAGGATCAAGCTGTTGATTTCTATTCTCCCTTGGTCTTTGTTGATTCTGAGGTCTCCTGAACTGAGGGTTTCTAAATTGAGGTTCATGTTGTGTAGGAGGAGCAGAGGTATTCCCAAGGGCTAACCTATCCATAAAATTTTCCATTTTTTTCATCATTGAATCCAGTTTGTCTTGAGAGGTAGAGAATGAAGGTTTCTCTTCTTCTTTCAACTTAGCCTTACCCATTTTTGAATTTTTAGCTGCTATCAAGTTAACCTCTACTTTCACAGCATCATTTTTCATCTCAGCAAGTGTAGGGGATTCTCTTTCTCTCAACAGCATGGAAAACTCATAGTCAAAATCTTTAGCATACCTCATTTGAGCTAAAGCTTCTGGTGGTTTCAAACGGGCAGGAATAGAATCTAACACTTTATTAAACCTTTTTGAAAATTTTTGGATATTTTCATCAGCAGCTCTCCTCAAAGTATTATACTCAGTGAGGGCCTGCACTGGATTAGTTCTATTTCCCCATTTTCTTAAGAAAACATCTTCAAATTCATTCCAATCATGAATGCTTCCAAGAGTAAGAGCTTTATACCACTTCCTAGCCTCACCAGCAAAACTCTGAGCAAAAAATCTCAACTTAACATCTTCATGATCAACCTCCTCCCTGTCTATAAAGTGATTAAATTGATCTACATGATACTCTATTGTAATGTCTTCATCACTTCCCCAGGTTTTAATTCTAGCAACATATTTACTAGGGAGGTCATGTAAGACACTAGGAAGGACAAGAGGGGCGTATCTAGAAGGTGTAGCAGGTGGATTTGCAGCCATGGTCAGAGGTACTGTGGTAATTTTAGGAAAGGCAGAAACAGTGGATGACAAACTACTATGAGGAGGACTGCTTGTCTTTGTAAGCCACTAACAATTGAGCTCCAGTTTGGAAGAGGTAAACCAGCTTTACTTTTCAACAATACTTCGAAAGGATTAATCTCTTTCAATTTGTCTAAAGATTCTCTTTCCAACAACAACTCTGAAGTGATAGCTTCCTAGAATTCCTCTTTGTCTTCTTGTGTTACTAGAGTTGAGGTGTCAATTCCTCTCTTATGTACGTCTAAGATAATTTCAATTAGATCCTTTTAATTTTCTGATCTAAACAAAACCTCATGAATTTTATCATCAACTCTTTTGTCTTCAGGACTTCTTGATATTTCAGAGGACAAGGATCTCAAATGAGATGGAGTACCTGATATTTCAGAAATGCGTTGACTGCCTCTTGAAATGATGTTTGGATTGTCCACGATAGTAGGTGGATCTGGGTCAGGATCACTCCTCATGTATCTCCTTCTCAAAGCCACCTTTGAACACATCAACTTCAAATGGAGTCACCAAGGTAGATGCCACCTCGAAAAGCTTTCTAAGCTCCTGCTAACTTCAGAAGTTCAGCTTCAAAATATCGGGAAAGTATAATCTCCAGACTCTCGACAAACACACCAAAATGTTATCACAAAATCAGACCTGATAGGCTGCCAATCAAGTTAATCTCATGTAACTATTTTAGATCAATCTTTTGGCTGAGGCTTGGCCTCCTCAACCTGAGAGGGCCCTCTCAAGGGTTTATGATTTTTGATAAATATGTATATGGCTAACTCTATATGGGGTAAAAGCAGATAAATGATATAAACTGGTTGTAAATCACATTACCAAGTGTACATCGGGCTTATGGAGTCATAATAGCTTCAAAAAAACTAAGGAAATCTACCTAGCATGGAAGTTAAGGCATATCAGAGTTCAAGTCAAGGAATACACATGTCGAACGGTGAAACACATAGTCATTTTGTCTATGAAGGAAGTCAGAGCATAATTGATGAATTCTTAGTAACATAAGCAAACACCAATGCAATTGAATATTGAAAATATTCCATCAGAACAAGAACATACAATAAATCTTCATGAATCTTGAGTTTTCTAAGTAGAAATTATGTATTACGCTGAAAACAGTCACTTACAATAAACGCATTATTTTTGCTAACAAATTTCCAACCCCTTATATTTCGACTCCTTGATCTTTTATAGATCATTTACATCATAAGATAAGCTTATCCACAGCTAGATACATCAAATTCCTATGCTTGACACCTATCTTTCCATAAAACATGGTATTTATTACAAAAACAACTGTAAACCTAATACCGAGTCCTATTACAAATAGAATTAGAACTCTTTTAACTCTACTCAAACAAACTTCTCTAAAACTAATTACATCATTTTCCACCTATCTTTTCATTAATTCGAATCCTGATGATGAACTTCAACCTGTTATGACCATAATGATGATGATGTTGATCTCCTGTAAACCAGGAAACAACTTCCCTATTTTAAGGCTTAGGATTCTTTTAGTTTCTTGAGACACTCTGATCACTACTAACCCATAAATTTGAGGCTAATTGCTATTAGGAACATTATTAGAATATGTCAAAATTCATCCCCTCGTGCCAGCTATGTAAAATCAACTTTAAACTTCTCAAAACAGTGAAAACAAACCTATGCTACGAAACGACACAATTTCGTAGCGCTTTTCGTAGTGCGGTCTTTTTACCCATTTTCCTTCAAAATTTTGCTTCCTTTCCTTTAGGGTTACTTTGATATTCACTCGACATAGCTTCCTTAGAAATTTAAAGTCAAAAAACATGATATTCCCTCCAAAATTTGATAAGGAAAGGGTCAAAAAGCTGCTACAATAGTTTCGTAGCGTATTTCACCCTTTTTTCAGTGTGTAAGCAGTTTTAACCAAATTTTCTTCAAAATTTGAAACAAAAATGTGCCACAAATTTAGAAAACCACTGGCTTCATCAAAACCATCAGCTATTTGGACTAAAAACATAACCTTCATAAAATTTATTCCTAATTTTCCATTTGAGTTTGCTTTGAATTTGTCATTTTGTACCTCTGTTCTTTAGTTCATTTTGAGACTGTTTTAATTCTAGCTCCAAATCCTCCACTTGGCCTCTTAGATTTATATTATTGGCTCTAAAATGAGTGTTGATCACTCTAACAAGTTTTTCTTCTTTAATGGCTGGAACTGTCCATGTAAAAAACTGCTCTGCACTTCTTGGAATCTTTGACCTAGAAACTGTTTGACCTTCCCAAACAGCCTTCATCCTCTTGAACTCTATCTTTTCAATGATGTGCTTTCTGGCCCTCTTTCTCATCATTTCCATCTCTTGGTTTTCTAGCTTCAACCTTTCTTCCAACAGTTGACACTTTGTCATGTGTTCCTTTCCCTTCATTATCTTGCTAGCTTCATGCTCCACTATAGGTGATTTGAGATCAACCACCTCTTCAAGGACATTGGTTGATTCAATAGTTACTTGGATATCTTTACTACCTTCTTGGAGTTTCTTTTCATGCCTGGTTAAAGGTTTCCTAGCTTGAAAAAAAAGGCTTCATTTTCACCTTCAAATTCCAATTTCTTTGCTGATTTCATTTTCCTCTGTTTGTGTTCAACTACTTTTATGAAATCTGCGTGCACAATGGGTGATTATTCTATATCAATTGCATGAAGTATATCATCCAAGTTTCCTTTCATCATTGGGCTATCCTCTGTCACTGAAACAACTACTTTTCCCTTTGATGTTGTTGCTTGGCTTCTTATCTTTCTATGGATCTCCTACTTACTGGCCACTTGTTTTTGTTCTGTTTCTTTGACCCTTTCTACTCTCTGTTTTGCAGGTGATGGAGTTTCTGCAACAAGCATTGATGTTTTTTTTGTTCTATCTTCAACCTGTTTCCTTGGTTTCAACTTTACAAACCTCTTTGCTTTAGTAACCATTCGCTCACTGGATTATGCTACTGGTGGTGAGGGATTCCCCTTAATCTTAGGGTTTCTAGCTGGGGTTAGGGTTTCCATTTCAAATCCACTCATAAATAAAAAGGAATACCAATCCATGTTTATTTTCTGAAGCTCATTCAAAACCAATAACTTTATCAAACCGTGATGAAACAGAGATGTTTCACAGCCATCAGATTTAGCTTGGACTTTGTCAGCCATTTTGGCAAGGCTTCTATGCAAGTAAAATGGTAAATCTAATGATATCATACCTGTGAAATGCAATGGAAGTTTGAAATGATAAGTGTAAACTTTATGGTACCTGCCTTCACATGTGAAATATCTTTGAATATTGAATAGCAGCTTTGCATAGTTGTCCTTGATACAGCTTCTAGGTATTTCATTGTTTAGGTCCATGTCTACATATTCAGGTTTCATAAATTCCTTGCATGGTTCCATGTCGAACCTAAAACCTTTAAACCACGATTCTTGTCCCCTTGGTATCTCTGTCACAAAAGCTATGATCTCAGGTGTAACTGAAAAATTTATCATTCCAATTTTGGTAGTGGTTCCAATGAAATGTAAAGCAAACTCTTTGGACACCTGAGTGTGGCAACCCTGCAGCTTTTCACAAAATTTGAGACAGCCAGCTTTGCTAAATGCCTCCATTACCATTTGATCCTCAATAATTGCATTTGCATTCTCAGGCTCGTATCTTAGACAATGTCCCCCTCTGTGGACCTTCTTCTCCTCTGCCATGTTTCTTGTAAAAAAAAAAAAAAAGCTTATTAGCTTCTCTAAAACCTGTAAAACAACCTCGCTTGATTTGATGAAAAACCTTGCTTGATAATGGTTAAATTTGTCTTTGAATAGAACAACCACAAACTTATATTTACTACTTCAGAGCTTGGATGACATATGTGAAGGTAAATGAAACAGAGATGACTCAATTAGGAAAAAAATTCGAATCAGAGATGTCACCTCATGACTAAATGATGTTTGATTGATATCCTATCATGACTATGATGACTGTAGGACATGTAATTACATCGAATCTGGTAACTAACTGACTCACCATACCCCTATCATATCATTCCCCAACTGAAACTGACAAATCTCGGCTTTTTGACACGATAGCTAGGAAAATGCACTTTTGTAGCGCTCACAGTGTAATTTTCACACTTTTCACTATGAAAGTAGTAGTGCTTCCGTAGCGCAAAAATCCCTTTTTGAAATAACGACACTACGAAACGGTGGATTCCTGGCTAATTGCAGAAAATTAGCCCGAAACTTACATAAATGACTCTTGAATGAAAAATGTGAATTTTTTTACCATGGAATGGACCTATAAAGACATTATTTGAATTCAGATGATGAACACTAAACCTCTAAAAAGTATGACATACCCTTAAACATACTAAAATGACTTTCAAAACTATTTATACCATGACCAAAACAGAGTTGACATACAATGTTTTGAATTTTTTTTTTTGGTGATAACAGTAACATTCTCTATTCGTTGGTTGAGAGGATGTCTTTTTGTATATGTTTTGGTGTTGATTTTTAATAATGTATGTTTCTATGTATATGTACGTAAATTCCACGTCGAGCTGCATTATAAATCTCCAACAAGCGGTATGGTGTTCATGATATGTTGGGTTTGTTTTTAGAAGTATGATGTGATGTAAATGTTGCATCGAGTTGTGTTATAAATCTCCATGGGAAGCATTTTTTTTGTTGGTTTATAGGTGTCATTGAACACCGAGGATGGGGTTCCCCTAAGGGGAAGGGTTCTGTAACATCCCTAGTTAAAAATACATGTAATAAAGTTAATAAAGGAAAAATAATACCAAGGTCATGGGACACATATTCCAAGACGAATGTTGCGAAAAAAAATAGTGATGGGGATCATTTGTGATTAATTAATGGCTATGGAAATTGGAAAAGGAAATGACAAAGGAAAAGAGCCATTAATTGGAATTTTATTTATGAAAATAGTGGAAAATAGGATAAAAGGGAGGTGAGAGGTCACAAAATTGCATGAGGAAATTGAAGGAAAATTGAGGAAAAATGAAGAAAATAGAGGTCTCAATAACAAAAATTATTTTGAGGGCTAGTTCATGGATTTTTGTTGGTTTTAGTTTGTAATTCTCTCTTAATTCTCTCTCTCTCTCTCTCTCTCTCACTCTTGCACACTTATATTTTTCTTGGAGCATCCTTGGAGCATCCTTGGAGCACAACAATATCAAAAACTACAACTAGATTTATTTGCAGGTACCAAGTTGCATGTATGATTTACTTACTAGTTTTGCAATGCATGGTGTATGCATGTGGTTATTTGGTTATGATATGTCATTGGAATAGAGAATTTAATGCATTGACATGTTTGTTGGTTTTTCCCTTTTTCTTTCTAGTTGGTTGTCATGTTCCTCATGTTTGTGGGTTGAGTTATTACTTCCTAGAACCTTGGTTGGAAAAATGGTCTGGATGCCCTGGAGCAACATGGGTTGAGTTACTAGTCACTGGTGTTACACCATTTTTTGGTCATCTAACCTGTTACTATTATATGGACCTAAGTACACCATGTAAGACCAATTTTACCCTAAGTAAAATCACTTTCACTATGAAAAATAACTTAGTAAACCACCTTTATTAAGTTTTTTATGGTCTAAACAAGAAACCCCATGAGGAAATATTATATAAATCTACATTTGTTTGATTTTCCTTGTAATTTTCCCAAATTTTAGCCTCAAAGATAAATGGAACATTAGAGTTAGCAGTATTTCTAGCCGGTGAATAAATGGGTATAAAAGCCCATAAGTCTCCTAAGGAGGAATAAAAACACTTCAAGTGTGAAAGGAGACACTCCTTGCAGCTTAATAAAACACCTCCATGTGTGAATAGGGATAATATCAAGTTGACTCAGTCCACTTTGACCAAGTCAAAAATGCAGTTGTGGAGGAGTAGGAATCAAAGAAGGAATAACACAGTTTTGGAGGGAGATGAATCTTTGGATGGAGATGACCTAATTGAGTGGGGCCAAGGGCAATAAAAGTCATATTTTATTTAAGGAAGAGGATGGCAACATTATTCTTCATGTTTTAGATTATTATTTTGTCTACTCAAACTTTTTTCTTCCTCTTGCTGTTTAGCAGGGTTGTTGTGCTGTTTAGCACTGGGTGTTCCCGAGCGAGAATCCCACCTCTTTCCTTGAGGAGCCTCTTGGGAGATTTTTCATTAATTCTCCACATCAGGTTTTCAGGCCAAGCTTCAGCCTACTTAATCAACACATTTTCTGCAGGTTATTGTGCAGTGTTGCAGGGTGCAGTATTGGAAGGGATTGGAATCCCTCTTTTTGAGATAGTTTCTCCTTGGAGGAAGGTTTCCTTCACTTGAGAGATCTGTTTGGAGAGGTATAGAGATAATTTCAGATCTGCGGTAGAAGACCGCTCATTTCCCCAAAATTCCCAGCACTGTTACAACTAGGGAATGCGTTATTTTGGAGGCAGCTTTAGTGGATGGTCTAGTGGCTCCGTTGCAGTGTTTTCTTGTGATTGAGAGGTTCATAATCTCATGGGAGGAAGCGCTTGAGGGATCTACATTAGATAAGACATATTTCAGCCTTCTACACTCTTATGGTTTAGTGTTGCAGTGATTATTCAGTCATTTTCTCAAAATCACATTTGTATGTAGAGTGTTTGACAAGAAACCCTTCCTGGGTTTTCTTGTAGTTGTAATAAGGAGACTAGATCTTAGTTTATGAGCATGATTGCCTAATATATGAGCAGATAAATTTGTCTTCTTAATTTATAAGTTGAAACCCTCTTATGACTGCGAATTTTCATTTGTGCATTATTCCTGAGTAGCAATGTTTGGGGTTTTAGTGTTTTTCAGCTACACTAGGTGGTGGGAGGTCTGTTTACCTCACCTAGTTTCATTTCTTTTTTATCTCCTCTTGGAATTAGATGATAGATAGATATATATAATGGATCCAAGTGATGATTTTCATTTCTATGGCATATATTTCTGGAAATGCGTTTTTCTGTGAATGCATTGCTGAGCAGTCCATTTTTGGAATATTTTAAGCCTATTCCCAATACTGCTTATTTTCCCTATTTTGGGATATTAAGTCCTCAAGGAATAATTAGTTAAACAACATTTTAATTAATATTCCTGGTCATATTTAACCCAAAACAGGAAAATTAATTAGATAAATCATTATTTATCTTATTATTTTCTGGGAATAATTATTTAAACCTTATTTAAATAATATTCCTTCTTAAATTTGACTAAATCACCCTTAAATAATTAAATAAATCATTATTTATTTGATTATTACTCAACCACATCCTTAAAATGATAAATAAATCATTCATTTATTTATTTTTTACAAATAAAGGGGTTTGACCCAAGTCAAATTCTTTTCCCTCCAACAAATATAATAAAATATTCCATAAAATTTAGACCTTGATTTGGTTAATAATACTTTAATTATTCACCAATATATAGACTAACTCAATATTTTGTTATAAATATAAGGGTTTTTCCATTCACTCACCACCTTTTGTTTCCTAAACATCAGTCTGGATCTATACTTTTGGTCTGAATTTGATCCACCATCATTGTCATATTTTTCTATCCTTTTGCTTGTGAGCTCCCTTTGAGTTCCACTTTTGTCTAGGTTTTCTACACCATCAAGAGAGAGGAATTTTAGATTTGAAGTGCTAAGGACTTACAAGAACCCATCCCATTGAAGAGAACTGGTAACATCCTTCTATGTTTTCCTCCCAGGTGCCCTTAATATAAAATTCATTCAACATATTCTTGACTTGTTTATTGGATGCATGGAGTAAATCTCATTTTTTCTACTGTTTAATGTTTTCTAATGCATAGATCTAGATTTTTGCAGCATTTATCTTGATCACCTAACTACAGATCTGAAGATATTAGCAATCATTTCTATTGTTAGGGTTGTTTGTTATACCTGACTAAAGTGGTCTATTTTTCGTACACTTGCAGGAATTAAGATATATACTAACTGTGGCGACTCCACGCTTGGAATTTATAGTTACAACCGTTGTCATTTTTTGAGATCCCTATATCAGTTATGCAAACCCTAAGTTTCTCTTCAACTTCTTGCTTTTATTTTTCTTGATGTTTTTTTTAACCTATAAAACCTAAAACATTAAAAATTCTAACTTTTACGTGTGTTTCGATCTATTTCACGGATGACGGACATCGGTCGTGGGCGAGATGACACGTCTGCTGAGGCCTAATCCAGGAAGTCTTGTTTGGAAGTGTAGGTCATACTTTGGCCCTATACTTGTGACACCAGGTTTCACGACGTGGAAACTACCCAAAATCTCGACCTCGTAAGTAGCAGAATTCGGATCACTGTCCCTCCCAGCTTGCTTAGATCTGTGCATTTAATGCATTTATTTGGTGTGTTTTGACTAGTTTTTTCCCACCTACAGACTACTTGTTGAGAGGCCTGCCTCCTTGGGTTTAGATTAATGCATAATTAGCTTTTTATTTTATGTTATTTTAGTTTCATATACTATTATCTATAGGTTTATTTACAGTTATACAACACACTTTTCTTTTTCTCTTCAAATGTCTGGATTTAAAAATGAAAATTTACACACTTTAACACACACACCCTAAGTGGAAAAGAGCCTAGTTAACACCGCCAAGAAAATACTTTAAAACATTGTAATAAATTGATCCAACACCTCTCTGCCCTTGTTTTGATATTGTAATCAGTTGATACTGTGCCTCCTTGGCCTTGTTGGTCTCTCTTCCTTATTATTACATGTTTGTGTTATCATAATTCACGTCCACTGTGGGTGCTTGTATCCACACGAGAGCACCATTGGCCTTTAAATCCTCAGGTTTTGATGAAAACCTAAACTTGCTCCTCCCATGTAGAGATTCAAGTTGGTCTCCACCAGATCCACTCGACTCCTCTTCTAGTTCATTGGGTTCCCCTTCTGGTTCTTCCCCCAGTTCTCCCCCTGTCACCTTCACCATGTCTAGTTCAGGACCTAACATTGGTGGTAACCCCGACCCTGATGCTAGGAATACTACTAGTGGGACCGCAGCCAGGAACTCCTCTAGAGGCTACTCCTTACCAACATCGTGAACCTCGATTCCCTGTTTGCTCAGTGATCGATGACCCTATAGCAGCACTGGTTGGCCTGAGCCAGGCTCATAGCGGACATCCCAAGTTTGAAGGTCTTGCTGGAGAAGATCCTACAAATCATGTTCGATATTTCCACATGTGGTGTTTATCCAACTCCATTACTGATGACTTCGTCTGTCTTCGGTTGTTCCAACGTATGCTTATTGGCGAAGCTTCTAAGTGGTATGTTGATCAGACCTCCTCTTCTCATACCACCTTTGTGACTCTTTGAAGCACATCTGTGACTTTCCCTTCATTATGACATTGGTACCAAACTCTTGACTTATTTCGGTCAATTGTTTGTGACCCGCCTATCCGATCATGTCTAGGAATGGCAGAGAAGAAAGAGGCTATGTCGAGCCCCTAACTTCGAAGACCATGTCTACATGGACTGGTTCCTTAGATCTCTCCTGCCTGCTATCAACAAAGATGTCGCATCGCATTTCCCTTAAATTGAAGAAGCTGCTCTCCAAATTGCATTAAAATATGACCTGATCTACGCTCAGTTGGGTTATGTTTATATCGTTCTACCTGATCTTCCTAGACCTAATGGTGCCAACGCACCGGGGCCATCTCATGTCACCTACAATATCATTGGATCTCTCTCTCATCCATATTCTCAGCCTCTCATGGGCTATGGTTTTCCTCAGGGAGGGGCCAACACCTCTTGCACTTTTCCCCCTCTCGGTAGCATGTATCTAGGATAGGGCATGCCTCCTCCTTTTTCCCAACCTCCTATTTACCAAAATTTTATCCAACCTCCTTATTATCCGTATCCACAGCTTGGTGCTCCATCTCCTCCAACATTAACACCTCCGCCTCCCTTGCTTTCTCAGCCCCTGCAACAACAGCCACCACCTCTTCAGGGACAGGTGCATGCACAACAAGGCATGATTAATCCTCCTCCTTCCAAAAATAAGAGGAAAGGCACTCAAAATCAATATTCTCCCAGTAATCTTGGACCTAATCCTAAAAATAATGCACCTAACACTGCTAAATAGCAACAGGGCACTCAGCCCAAGCAGGAAAGGCCTGTTCACACGAACAAACCTTGTTCTTGTTGTGGTGTTTATGGTCATTACACGAATTATTATCCTATTTGACCATAGATCAAGCAGATGTGGGAGTCTCAAGAAACATTGCGAGGACAACAAACCTCCCCTTCTGTCCTTCCCAGTGCTGCACCTAGTCAAACAACTGTGTTTACTAATCCTTTCCCTCAGAAAGGATTTGTGGCTACCTAAACACCTGAAGGTCAGGAGGCCACTCAACCTCTTCTGTCTGGTACCCCCAATTACCAGATTCTCATGATGAATTCTGACCAACCTATAACCGTATATATCAATCTTCAGACTCAGTCCCGTTAGTACAACAAGCCTCCTGCTACGTCTGTCCCTGAGCCACCTCCTTCGATCTCTACAGAGCCTCTTTCGACACCTAATGGTCCCTTGCAAATACCTCAACCTAAGATGGAGGTTCATACCAAGATCCCTAAGGGACCACTACGCTGAAATGCTGCTTTTGGCAAAGTTTCCATTCTTATAGTATAGTAGATGATTTGGCACAATCTCCTGCTTCCATTTCAATGATGGAACTCCTCTAGTCATTCCCTTCACAACGAAAAGATCTACTAATTCCATGGGCGTTGTAGATCCTTCCGATGATCGATTGATCATCTTCGATGTTGGCCAGTTCAGAAAATTCTCCCTCCTCCCACCTTGTCACCTTCAATCTGATCGAGATCGAGCATCAGCATTTCACGGTGCATCTCATTGATGGGGGGCATCCACAGCTGCTGGTCTCAGCAGTTCTGGAAAAACTTGGATCCCCTAGGTTGGCTCCTTCCATGATCACTCTTCGAGCATGGGATGGCCGCGCCTCCTAGCCCATTGGCCTATTCCGCAATTTTCCTATTACTCTTGCAGGCAAGATTGTTTGCGTTGACGTAGAATTCATAGATGCCCCCTTAGATTACAACATTCTATTGGGTCGTAGCTACACCTATGCGAGGTTTTTTGTCCCATATGTGGTTCACCGCAAGATGTCCTTCCATCATAACGGAAAGATAATCACCATTGACCAGTTGACACATTACGAACCGAAGTCTCAGGCCTCCCCTAAGTCCATCATCTCTTCGGTGGCCAATAAGCAAACCGTTGATCCTTTGACCAGTGTCTCACCCGGATTCTACAAAGATTCCTCTTTTCTTGGTACATTACCTGGTCTTACTCCTCCTGTCTCTAATCCTAGCTCATCGAATGTTTGCATGATGTAATCATCTCAGGTTTCCCTCAAGCAGCTTGCTTCGGCTAGTCAGTAGCCTCGCCCTCTGCACCCTACTCCTAGCCCTTCAATTTAGCCTTCTCGACCTCCTCCTCCTGGCCCTTCACCTACAGCTGGTATCCATGAGCCTCTTTATCCTCCAGGAACGGTTCCTCCAGGCCTTAACCATCTTGGAGTCGTACCGCTTGGCCATTACCCCTCCGGTCAGATATCGTTCCTAGCTCCCCCTCCTAGAGTGTATTCGGTCCCTGTCATGGCTACCCTCTCTCTTCCTAACTTAACTTTGGGGATTCCTGTCTGGTACCTTGATCCCCCAGCTACAATCCCACCTATTCAACCAAAACCTTATCTTGCTTTGACCCTAGTTCAACCAGTCCTTATGACTTCTCCCACTACTACAGTGCCTCAGTCACCTCAACAGGAACCTCCTCCGATTGCGACATTTTCAGGTAACGAGGGAAAATCCAGCAATAAGGCAACCAATGATAAGGCCACCCCGACAAACCTTGCCCCTCCTTGGCTGCCAAAACGTACTACCCAGTGCACTTTGTGTAATGTTGTTGGTCATGCAACCCATACTTGTCCGGAGTTGCCTCAACTCAAGTCCATGGTTAATGAGACGTTTCCAGAGTTTGATATCCCTAAGGTTTACGTCACTATACCTGATTCAATCCCGAAACTCAAATCCTTGCGCAAAAATCACCCTTGTGCTTTATGCAATTTCCATGGCCACTACACTCACCTCTGTCCCTGCCTTGAAGAGTATCGTTCCTCTTTGGTAGCGTTCGGCCAATTCGAGGTCAAGCATGAAAATTTAACCTCTCACTTGTTTGTGAGTTCTACTTCAGTAGAACCAAAGGATCTGCCTTCTCCCATTGAAATTTCCCCTCCCGATGTCGAAATGACAAAGTCTTCAGCCACCATTTTCTACATATCATCATCCATGAGACCCTCGGTGGAAGTCCCCTTGGAGACTTCCCTTGATATTTTGCCTGACCTCCCTTCAGTGATCACCTTGGGCTCAACATCAGTAGATCCCTTATCTTCTTACTCTTCTATCATCCCCCATGACATTGCGCATGTGATCCTTTCTTCACATGATGATGAGTTAGGTAGCTCTACCGCGTCAGGTGGTCTCCCTTCCTCTAGTCACCCCATCTTCCATTCAGATGAAGACATTACGGAAGCCATGACCGACCCTGACTTTCCATGGGATGATATGCATAACCATGCGTACTTCCTCCCATAGCAGTCCCATGACCAATAAGCTATGGAAACTAAAGACTTCATTCCTAATGAAGTCGATTGGTTTAGAAATACCATCCCTGCACCTGATGTTTTCAAAGAAGGAAATATGGCCAATATCTCTCCTACCATTAAAATCAACATTTCTAACAAACCATGGGTAGAAGAAAATATCACCTTGGGTGCCCAATGCACCCCGGAAGAGGTTGAGGCTTACACCTAGCTATTCAAATAATTCCGCGATGTTTTCGCCTGGTCCTATTCAGAAATGCTCGGACTTGATCCCGCCATTGTCGAACACCGTATCGATACATGGCCCGATGCCAATCTTGTCCATCAGAAGTTGAGACCCATTAATCCTTCTAGACGAGAGGTTGTCAAAGTCGAAATCGATAAGCTCAAGTAGGCTGGTTTTATCTATCCCATCGAATACACCACTTGGGTGTCCAATCTGGTTCCCGTTCTCAAAAAACAAGGCACCATCTGTGTTTGCACTGACTATCACGACCTGAACAAATCTTGTCCCAAAGACAACTTCCCCACACTATTCATTGACCAAATCATTGATGAGTGTGCGGGGCATGAGGTTCTATCCTTTATGGATGGTTTCTCCGGGTACAACCAAATTGTTATCCATCATGCTGATCAACTTAAGACTGCGTTCATTAGTCCGTGGGGAACCTTTGCCTATCGAGTCATGTCGTTCGGCCTTAAAAACATCGGAGCCACCTTTCAACGGGCTATGTCTTACTATTTTCATGACCTAGCTCACATTATTATTGCTTATTTAGATGACCTCACTACACGTTCTAAACATCGGGTGCAACACCTCCACGATCTGCGTACAATCTTTCTCTGATGTCGTAAATATAATAACCACCTCAACCCGTTGAAGTGTGTCTTTTATGTTCCTCCTGGCCATATTCTAGGCTTCATTGTGTCTAAACATGGTATCACACTTGACTCATTGAAATTTCAAGCCATCCTTGAGCTTCCTATCCCTCGTACTTTACACCAGTTACAAATCCTCCAAGGCAAAGCTAATTTCCGTCGTCGGTTCATACCTGACTATGCCACCATCGCGCATGGGTTCCTTAGACTCCTCCACTCTAACATCCCTTTTGTGTGGGATGCCTATGCCCAAGAGTCTTTTGATGCCCTGAAACATGCTCTCACATCCGCTCCCTTGATCTGTCCCCCTGACTTTGATAGGGATTTCATCCTGTATATCTCCGCTTCCACCTACTCGGTCGCTGGAGTCCTTATTCAAGAAGATGAAAATGGAATTGAGCATGTTATCTATTATGTCAGTAACAACCTGGTAGGACCTCCTGTATCCTACTCACATGAATAGAAATTAGCAATGGCTGTCATTTTCTCGGTCCAGAAACTCCGTCATTACATCCTCATGTGTTCCCCCAAGGTCGTGACTAATTCCAACCCTATAGCCTTCCTATTGAGTCACCGAATCATCAATGGGGAGTACGCCCGTTGGATCATTATCCTCCAAGAATTCGATCTTGAATTTGTTACACCAAAAAGTAAGAAAGGTTTAGCCCTCACTGAACTAATTTCCAAACTACCTACTGGTATGCAGGATCCTCTAGTTAATGATAATTTCCTCGATGAACATTTGTTTGCCATTACCACCGATGATCCTTGGTATGGTGACATCCTTACTTATTTGTGAACCCAAAATTTCTCCCTCCATATTGACCATGATGCTCGACGATGTATCAGACACCAGACCCCCCGCTACCTTCTTATCGGTGACGACCTTTATTGTCGCAGTGTAGATTTTGTCCTTTGTCGTTGTCTCACACACGCTGAAGCAGAGAAAGTCCTCAATGCCTGTCATAGCGGCGCTTGTGGTGGCCACCTCTCAGGTCTAGCAACTGCCCAGAAAATCATTCGCGTTGGGTACTTTTGGCCTTCTCTCTTCGGTAATTGCATTGAGGTAGTCAAACACTGTTCCAATTGCCAACATTTTTCCCCTAAGGCATGAGCCCCTCCGGCTCCTCTCCATCCTATCATCTCATCTGGTCCCTTTTGTAAGTGGGCCATAGAATTTATGGAGTGTCGACCATCGTCTGCTAGTAACCACAATTACATCATCATGGTGGTTGACTATTTCACCAAATGGGTTGAGGCCATGCCAACGTTTAACAACATGACAACTACCACAACCCTCTTTTTCTTTAACCATGTGATCGCTCGATTCAGAGTTCCAAAAAAATTGGTCTCTGACCATGGTCAACATTTTGAAGATGAGATATGGTGTGAGCTATCCTCACTGTTGGGTTTTGAGCACCAATATTCCTCCTCCTATTACCCCCAAGGTAATGGCCAAGTTGAAGTAGTTAATAAAATCCTGAAAACCATGCTTCAACGGACGGTGGATAAGCACAAAACCAACTGGCACCTTATGCTTTTCCCTACTTTGTGGGCCTATAGAAATTCTGTTAAAAGTGCCACTAGGTTTACTCCTTTCCACCTTGTTTTTGGAGAGGAGGCAGTCTTACCAATTGAGTGTGAAATCCCTTCCCTCGATCTAGCCGTCGAACTTCTCCCTGATACCCAACCTTTAGAACAGTGACTTATCATGCTTGAGCGCGCTTCCAAAGACCGTCATGCTGCATTGCAGACCATCGAACCGGCTAAGAAACACACCAAATATTAGTATGACCGAAAATTCCACCCTCGTAATTTTCACGAAGGTGATCTTGTTTTGGTGTATGACCAGGCCCATGATGTCCTTGGTCAAGGAAATTTTGGCTCATTATGGCTAGGACCTTACATCATCAGTAAGGATTTAGGTAAGGGGGCATATCTCTTAGAGGATTTCGAAGGCCATCCCCTTCCCAATCCTCGCAATGCAATCTATCTTAAGAAATATTACCCTTAGCATTTCCTTCCAGAAATGCACGTTTAATTTCTTTTAGATAGCCAGCTCATGATTCTATGATTTGATACTTTACCAGGACACATTTCGTCCAAGAAGGGTCACTTCAACACCCCTCAAAATCAAATTTCTTCACTTGCAACACTTGTACTTGGGGCAGCAGTTTTCCTTCATACTTGTCCATGCTCGTGTCGGTTTTCGTCGTGAGTAACCATCATGTACTCATTTTTTTATGGTCCCCATTGGAACTTTTATATGTGGAAGCATCATCGAGTCACCCTTGTTTATAGCATCCGATTTGAGTCATCATTGCATTCATGGAGTCTATCCTAAGTCCCTTTGTATCCCACTATAGTCCTCCATCCTTAATTGCTTGGTTCCTCTCTCCTGTTGCACATTATGGCCTTCAATCCTACTATCCCCTATCCCTCATGATATTGTGTCAATCGCTACCAGGTCATCCATGCAATTTATTCTCTAACAAGGGAAGTCGTTCGTCTGCTACTCAGTACCCCCCATTTCATCATCATCCTTGGTGTCAGTCTGTCAGTCGCTCTAATATTTTCTCTCGTGCCTTAGTTGAGGATCCTTTATTACCTCACCTATGTCGGACCTCATTTTGTCAACATCAGATCATTCATTCCATAAGAAAGGTCTAGAGGGCGGTGTACCTTGGTTCCAGCTTCTACTCTTGTTCGATGCCTCTGATTAGGCAAAGGGACTCCTTATTTCCCTTTGACTTGATTTTTTCTCAGCTCCGGCTCCTTTCAACATGATCAAGATCCGTATACTTGATGGTTCAATGATGCAGCAACTGACACCAGTGATTCCCGGGTGTGTGTGATATTTTCTTAGCCCTCATGAGGGGGTGGCCCTATAGGTAGCCCCCCACATGCCCAGATGACCTCTTCATTATATCCTTTGATGCAGCTCCATATATTTCATGATGTCGGCCTCACCCACTTGCAGTGCCTTTTTTTTTGCATGTATCAGTCAGATTTTTAGAGTCCTTTCCTCTTTACAGGGGCATTTGGGTTGTATTTGTATCTCATGTACTTAGATATTATTGTATAAGTCTTGGCTATTATCCCAGGCACAGTATGTATGTGGGATTCATTATCATGTTTTTACCTGGCTCATTTTTATGCCAACATGTACTATATTATTCAGTCCCTTGTTTTCTGGATGCATTATTCTTTGTACTTTGTCTCGTCGGGCATAAGTATGCCTCCCCCACCGCATATAGCACAAGTACTCACTCATAAAAGAGACTTGTCGCACCTGTAATTCTCGCCTCCTCAGGGTCTTGTCCTTTAGCGCTTTGGTCTACCTCATATTTCTCTCTCTTTGACTTCCCCTTTGGTGTCTAGTGATTGAGTTCTTACAACGTACTTCGGTCATATGATTAGCTCCTAACGCTCGCACGCTAGGGGGCAATCTGTTACACCATTTTTTGATCATCTAACATGTTACTATTAGATGGACCTAAGTACACCATGTAAGACCAATTTTACCCTAAGTAAAATCGATTTCACTATGAAAAATAACTTAGTAAACCTCCTTTATTAAGTTGTTTATGGTCTAAACAAGAAATCCCATGAGGAAATATTACATAAATCTACATTTGTTTGATTTTCCTCAAGGAATAATTAGTTAAACAACAATTTAATTAATATTCCTGGTCATATTTAACCCAAAACAGGAAAATTAATTAGATAAATCATTATTTATCTTATTATTTTCTATGAATAATTATTTAAACCTTATTTAAATAATATTCCTTGTTAAATTTGACTAAATCACCCTTAAATAATTAAATAAATCATTATTTATTTGATTATTACTCAACCACATCCTTAAAATGATAAATAAATCATTTATTTATTTATTATTTACAAATAAAGGGATTTGACCCAAGTCAAATTCTTTTTCCCTCCTACAAATATAATAAAATATTCCATAAAATTTGGATCTTAATTTGGTTAATAATATTTTAATTATGCACCAATATCTAGACTAACTCAATATTTTGTTATAAATAGAAGGGTTTTTCCATTCATTCACTACCTTTTGTTTCCTAAAGATCACTCTCAATCTATAATTTTGGTCTGACTTTGATCCACCATCATTGTCATATTTTTCTATCTTTTTGCTTGTGAGCTCCCTTTGAGTTCCATTTTTTTCTGGGTTTTCGACACCATCAAGAGAGAGGAATTTTAGATCTGAAGTGTTGAGGACTTACAAGAACCCATCCCATTGAGGAGAATTGGTAACATCCTTCTATGTTTTCCTCCCAGGTGCCCTTAATATAAAATTCAGTCAACATATTCTTGTCTTGTCTATTGGATGCATGAAGTAAATATCGTTTTTATTTACTGCTTAATTTATTTTGATGCATAGATCTAGATTTTTGCAGCATTTATCTTGATCACCTAATTGCAGATTTGAAGATATTGACAACCATATTTGCTATTAGGGCTATTTTTTATGGACAACTAAAGAGGTTTTTTTCGTACACTTGCAATTAAGATTCATACTAACAACTGGAAGCCTTGGTTGGACGAACAGTCTGGAGATCTTGGTGGGTTGAGTTATTGGTCATGGAGCCTTGCCTGGACAAACACTATGTAGCCCTAAGGCATTTGTGGGATGAGTTACTAGTCCTGGAGCTAGGTTGGAACAAACACTCTGGAGTCATGGATAACTTGGGTATAGACATATATGGTGATGGTTAGTGATGTTTGACCGTGAGGTACAATTATTGTTTTAGGGTTGAGGTGGTTTGGCCTCTAGAATAAATGGTTTGGTTCTATTTGGTTATTCCATGATATCCCACATTCATAATTGGAATATGGCACACTGGTGATTGGTTGAAGATAGATGTGTTTCAGCCTAATCTATGGTCGGGTGGTACATGGAAGTCCCTGACTTGTTTGTATTTTGCATATGTTAATAAGAGCTCTTTTCCTCTTGTATTTTATGAGTAAATTTACTTGTTATGATGTTTCTTTGATGGTTTTTCTATCATGTTTATTTTGAGTATCTTGGGAGGTACTCCAAGCCCTAGGGTTTGGGGTTTGGAGGGAAATATGCCACAAGAGCTAATTGTGAACTTGGAACCCAAGGATGGGGTTTTTCACCCATCTAGATTTGGGCCAAAACCATGAAGAATTTGACCATGGGAAAATTTTATGTGATAAATATTTGCGTGCCAATTATAATTCTTCGAAGATCACTCCAATCAGAGCTCTAAAAATGAAGTGATGATTTTTTGAAGTTAAAGTGTGGGTTTTCACAGGAAGTGTCAAGTTCGGCTTAAATTTATTTATCCTTGTGATAGTTGTACAAGCCCCAAGTATGACGTGAGGAACCCTCTTATGTGTATAAATAAGAGGTGAGGAGGAGGCATTTCTTGATCCATTTGTGCAACACTTACCTTACAAAGAGCTCATTGGAGAGGAGAATTACCTCTATTCTAGGTCGCAACAAGGAGGGGAGACCAACGTGGGAACAAAAACTATTTCAGGGTTATTTTTGGGTGAACACATTGCTTGAGAGAGGGTCGAGGACCTTTCTAGAGGAAAACAACTAGAATAGGTGTTTAAGGGTTTTTTGATAGTGGATATCCCTATTTATGGTAAGTCGCATGTGCTAGAGCCACCACAGGCCTATTCTAGGAGAAATAGGAGGGTCGTAAGGCCTATTCTAAGGTGTTAAAGTAATTGAACATGCAATGAAGGATAAAGGCTTGAGGAAGAAGGGTATCCATGGAAATAAAAGGAATATTGTATGGTTTTAATGAGGGTTGTTGGGACTTTGTTTTGACCCTAACAAGACCAAAATTTCATGCAGTTAAGGAGACCTCAAACAATAAAAAAATTTATCTGTTTTGGTGCTTATTTGTAGGTCTTGGGTCCGTGTTTTGTTGATCAGTTTGGATCATTTCGTTTGCAGCCTATGGGAGCCAATTTGGAGGCTTTATTGGGCGATCAAGATCCTTCATAGGAGAATATTTCACAGTGAATGGATTGGGTGCCATTGGTCTATTGTAGGGAAGCATGTTGGCTACCCAAAGTAGCCCTAGACAAGCTATCTTGAAGTGATTAATAATATTTGAAGGTTGTGTGAAGTTTGGTGCCGAAATTGCAGCACTTTGATGGACACAAGTGACTACTATCCTGGAATATTGTAGCTCGGGAATCGGCCAGCATAGAGAGAATATTGGAACTCAGGAATTGGACAACCTAGAGAGTTTATTGGATCATCCCATGTACATGCAATAGAAGTTACTTGTAGTAGTGTTAGGTGGCAACCCTCCTAGAGTCTCGATGTGTTTCCCTTTGAAGGACTAAGGGGTAGCTAGTGAGTAGCCTGAAATCAAAGGACCAACAATACAAGATACAAGATCGATTTTTCGAATCGTTTTTGTCATTGTATCTTGTATTTGATAGATTGTTGTATTATTCAGTTTGGTTTAATATAATGAATACTAGGTTGTACATTATTGTACAATTTTGTTAAAAAATGTGTATACTTGTGCATGTGTCATTTACTTCTTTATATATTTTTTCTGTGAAAAGTAGTTTTGGTTGATATTCTTGGTTTGGTAGCATCAGTGATTCTAAGATTCTAAACTAGACCTAACATCATGGAAATTCAACATGGTATCAACACATGCCTGAGCTACTTTGAAATTCAGTGACTTAGAGTTGGACGTAGTGAAGTACAACATGAGATTGAGTCGGTCACATTATAAGTGAAGGGAACACTACAATGTCAAAGTTGCAGGTAGGTCTTCAGTATGAGGACAGGTTGGAGGGGTTGTCGAAGCATATTCCTTTGAAGGAAAGGATTAGTTTGGTCTTGCAGTTCAACACGATCTAAGAGTTTTCCGAGAAATCCATCAAGAAGACAACCGACCCTAAGGAGCTAGAAATATATGAAGATTTGGATATGAATATGAGATTGATAATCCTAGATGGTGTGAAGGATACCCTAATACCTCATTTTTTTGGGAAGAGCATTGCAGATGAGATGTGGATGGTTCTTTAGATTTTTTTTCATAATACGAATGAGAACTAGGTATGGGTATTGGAGGATATTTCGAAGTCCACCAAGATGATAAAGGGTGAATGGGTGACTTCATATTTGACGAGATTGTCTCAGGTCATAGATGAGCTTATTATTGTTGGTGTGACTATTTCAAATGGAGATATGGTGAGGATTTCCTTGAAATGGTTCACCGAAGAGGGAAGGCAACGATGTGGCACTTGAAACATGAATGAAGGGTAAGAAAAAGAAGGATTCAAGTAAATTCAAGTGTTTTAATTATCGTGAGATCAGTTATTTTTCATCAAGATGTCCAATGAAGAAGAAGGGAGATGATGAGAAGAGGAAAGGGAATTAGGTCACCGGTGTTGCCACTTCAGATGAGATAGATGTTCTCACTAGGGCATTAGAGGAGGAGGAATTTTCTATGATCTATCATTTCTCGTAGGGTATTGTCAATGAGGATGGATGGTATCGAGACAATGGTGCGATGAAACATATGAAAGGGTCACATGGGGTTTTTGAGACTCTATTTGAATTTGATGCAAAGTTGCACATGATGTTGGGAAATAAAAGTTAGTTGGAGATATGAGGATCAGGTGTTGTGTCATTCAACATGGATACAGGACGAGTGATGTGGTTCTAGGATGTATTTTTTGTACCAAGACTGAGATATAACGTGATTTATGTCCTGATGATATGGAATAAGGGGTTTGAGGTCTTGTTCTAGGATGGGAAGGAAAGACTCAGAACTAAAGGCTCTAGCTATGATGGAATTGTACTTGGAGTTAGAGAGCATGGTATCTATAGGTTGACGATAAATCTTGAGGATCATGGAAAGAAGAAGAAGCAAGTGGAGCAGGTGTAGTTTCTATAGATGCAGGTGCAGGATTCAGAGGGGAAGGTATGGGTTTTAGCGAAGAAGGTATATTTTCTAGAGTCTCATAGGGAGTCAATTTCTAACATGAGCTTGCAGGTTCAGAGGGACAATTTTCAGTCCAAGAAGAGTGCATCGTCAATAGGGAGAAAGGATGATCCTACCACTGTCAAGAAGGAATTGTAGAGGGATTCGAAAATGATACAAGAGAAGAAGAAGAATCAAGATTCTTCCAGCAGTGATAGTGACACTTCCGAGAGAGGCGTAGTTAACAGAACATGGATTGCTGCAATTATGAGCACCAAGATTTGGGTGACTGTTGTGAGTAGTGATGATGATGACGAGTTACTTCACAGTATTGGAAGTACCTCCATCACTAAGAGGGAGTGTTGAATTTTGAGTAGCTTGAGAGGTACACCAAGCCCTAGGGTTCAAGTTTTGGAGGGAAAATAACCACAAGAGTCACTTGTGGGCTTGGAACCCAAGCATGGGGTTTTGCACCCATCATTATTTGGGAAAAAACCATGAAGAATTTGAGCATGATACAATTCTAGTTGATACATCTTGGCGTGTTGATTCCAATGCTTCAAATATCACTCAAATCATAGCTTTGGAAATGAATTTTTGAATTTTTGAAGTAAAAGTGGGTTTGCACAAGATGTGTCAAGGTCATCTTAATGTTATTTATCATTTTGACAGTTGTACAAGCCACAAGTATGATGTTTTGGAGGAGCCATCTTATGTGTATAAACAAGAGGTGATGAGGAGGAATTTCCACATCCATTTGTGCAACACTTACCTTACAAACAACTCGTTAAAGAGGGGAATTACCTTTTTTTTAGGCCACAACAAGGAGGACAGACCAACATGGGAACACAGACTATTTGAGCGTTATTTGAGGGTGAAAAAATTGTTGGAAAGAGGGTCGAGGACTCGTAGGGCCTAAAGCTACTATACGATTTTTATGGGAAAAATAGGAGGGACGTAAGTCTTGTTCTAAGGTGCTTAAGTAATGGAATAGGCATGTTAAGTCCCTATATTAATAGTGTAGTCCCTTATTATGTTAGTGTAGCCCCCATTATTGTTAGTGTTGTACCCTTATAACCCCAATATTTTTATTATTGTTCCTTTACATTATTATTGTTAGGTCATCTAGGATTACATTGTGGCCCCACTAGGATTATATTGTGGCCCCATGGAATCCTATATATAGAAGGAGGTCTTGGTCATTTGTATCATCCAAGAATTGTTCATTCATGTAATGTATTGGAGGTTGCCCCCTCAAAGTGGCTTATTTATAAGGCATTGATATCTCTTTTCTTCTCTTTTTGGAGTTGGTTTCACAAAATTTGGTGTCAAAGCTTTGGATTCTAGGGTTTCGCTGCTCCAAACAGGTCATCGTGGAATTTTCGCTATAAATGTTTTTATACGAAGGTTCAGAAGCTGAAATGTTTAGAGTGCGAAGCAAAAATCCTGAGGAACATCATCGCAAAATGTCAGAGCTTGGTTCACAATATTTTCAGAGATATGATCTGTTGAAGTTAGGGCTTTTTTCAGGCTCCTGAATTTCACTTAAAAAGGTCATCGCGGAAGTTTCGCTATAAATTGTTTTGTACGAAGGTTCAGAAGCTAAAATTTATAGAGAGCGAAGAAAACATCCTGAGGAACATTGTTGCAAAATGTCAGAGCTTGGTTCACAATATTTTTCGAGATATGATCTGTGTAAGTTAGGTCTTTTTTAGGCTCCTGAATTTCATATAAGAGAGGTGATCGTGGGAAAATCTTCATAACTCTCTCTCTGAGCATCGGATTGGAATTTTGTAAAGAGTGAATAAAATCACACGGACTTTAGTTTCCTGTGTATAAATTTCAAAGCCAAAGGAGCAAACAGTGACATGTGGAAAGTCGTACAAGTTCCCTCTACTGAACCAGTCCATAATTAGGTCATTGTGGTAGATTGGACATAAATTTGCCTTGAAGAATCCAAATCAGGTCAGTCCTATGGCATTCTAAAGATAAATAAGAGGGCTACCTCCGTACCAAATTTTATTTATTTAGGATCTGAAATCACATAGATAATTTAGTTTCAATACCGAGCTTCTCAAAAGAAAGAAAAAGGTGTGTATTTGGTTTTTAAAATTGCATAATGTTTGTTTTAAAAAGTAGTTTGAAGTGATTCCAAGGGCATATTTTAGAATTTTTATCAGTATTGGGTTCTATAATCCCTACAAAAAATAATTCCATACCCATTAAGCCCTCAAAAAGCTATACTATGATGCATGAAGAGGAAGAATTGCAGTATGAGATATCAAAATTACGGTACAAAGTGCAACAAATTTCGATCTTACGAAGAGAAACCGAAGATGACATAGATAATTTAAAAGCAGAAATGGAGGCTAATTTGGATGGTTTGAAGGATCAAATAATATCTAATATGGATGATAAATTAGTGGAAGATCACATCGAGCATCAACAACAAGTTCTCCAACTCTCAAAGGATAACCTAACTTTGGTGCAAAATCTAATGAAACGAAAGGAAGATCAACATCACATCGAAAGAAGTTCTGAAGCAGTCACAGAAACAAGAACTCGACAAGTACGATCAATTTCAGAGTATCTCAGCAAGTGGAAGAACTTTCTTATAGAATATTCCACATGGGAGGATGATAATTTTATACAGAAGCATCAAGAAATAATCAAGCGTTGAGGACAACACTTGTTTGAAGGAAAGGGGCATGTTAAGTCCCTATATTAATAGTGTAATTCCTTATTATGTTAGTGTAGCCCCCCTTATTTTTATTTTTTTACCCCTGTAACCCCAATATTGTTATTATTGTGCCCTTACATTATTATTGTTAGGTCGGCTAGGATTACATTGTGGCCCCACTAGGATTATATTGTGGCCCCATGGACTCCTATATATAGAAGGAGGTTTTGGTCATTTGTATCATCCAAGAATTGTTCATTCATGTAATGTATTGGAGGTTGCCTCCTCAAAGTGGCTTATTTCTAAGGCATTGATATCTCTTTTCTTCTCTTTTTGGATCTAGTTTCACAACAAGGAAACGTAGGATAAATTCTTAATGAAGAAGGGAATATGAATCAATAGAAGGGTTTTAGCATGTTTTTTATGAGGGCTATTATGACTGTATTTTGTACCCTAACCATACCCAGATTGCAAGTAGTAAAAGATACCTTAAATAGTGAACATAGGTACCTATTTTGGTGCTTGTTTATAGGTGTTGGATCCGTGTTTTTTGGATCAGTTTGGATCATTTCATTTGCAGGTTATGGGAGCCAATTTGGAGGCTTGATTGGGTGATAAAGAGCCTTCATAGGAGAATATTTCACAGTGATTGGATTGAGTTCCATTGTTTTTTTGGAATGGTGTGTTGGCTACCGAAAGTACCCCTAGATAAGATACCTTGAAGTCATGAATAAGAGTTGAAGTTTTGGTTAATTTTGGTGTCAAAAGTGCAGCACTTTGATGGAAAAAAATGACTACTAGCCTGGAATATTGGAGCTCGGGAATTTTTCGTCCTGGAGAGCAAATTGGATCAACCCATTTAGATGAAAAAAAAGTGAATTGCAGCAATTTTAAGTGGCAACCCTCCTCGATTCTCGATGTGTTGTCCTTTAAAAGACTTGTTGGTGAAAAAGGAGGTTTCTGAGCAAGACCCAGGTTCAAGATAGAGGCCAAAAAGTTTTTTGTAGTAGTCTAGCACAACGCCAACATTTTCACCCTACTCCAAGGAGCAGACTCATCTCATCTGAGGCGTGGCATGACCTTAGTAAGGTTAGGAGACATATCAAGTATCAAATGATTACAACCATAAAGAGCAACTAAAGGAAATTGGAACAACAAAAATATCTTGCTACTATATATAATATATTACTCATTAAGCACATTTAGGATGCTGGATTAAAATTTAAAATGGGGCATATATTCATAATAAGAAACTGATTAACACTTAACTTAGAACATCAAACACAACAAAAACCATATTTCATTATCATTATCAAACAACATCCATCACTCCACAGAGTCCATTATAGGGTGGTTTAGTACAATAGGGGTCTAACAGAGCTCTCCTATGACTCTCTCACTCAGCCCTCTGCTGGACTAACTCCCTCATCTATGTTGGCTGATTGCCTAGTTGTTCTTCCGCCAATGTGAATGTCAGTCTTTCCGCTTTTCCTGCTCCATTTTTTGCTGATTCTTCTTGATTGATGGGAGTTCTGATGATTGTCTTTGTCTCTCATACCTACCATTTGTGCTGTTCTCTACAACTTCCGTGCCACCTAACTTCCGGCTATCTGCAATTGTGACAGCTCCTTGTCTACTGTGACTGCGCTCTGCCACCTATTCTCCACAACTCAAAAATGTTTCATTTTCAAAACAAAGGCCCCAATAGGCCCAAACCACATGTTATTGACTCATCCCGAGTCAATATTTTCCTGCTGCTGCAGTTTCCATTGGTCTGTCTGCTTCTGAGGCTGGCTCTGTCTTCTCCATTTCTTCGCTCTGTCCAAATAAAAGCCCCAACTCAGGAACCTTGCTCAATGCTGAAGACTTGAGTTCTGCAAACTTGTTAATTTACTATTGCCATTCCTTAATCAGTTGTTCAGTTTCAGTGGCTATTCTTTCAGCCTCGGTTTCACCTACTACTGGTAGCATTTTGCTGAATACTTCTTGAATTTTTATCTCACCTCGGTTGCCATCTGCTATATTGCCTTTGCTTTCTGATTGAACGGTTTCCTTAGCTCTCGGAGGACCTGCTTTGTGGCAGCAGAATGCTCCTCTAACTTCTATATTCTGGTTTCCAGTACCTCCACTTGGTTGTAGAGCTAGGTTATGATGACGGGATCTGTGGCCTCTTTGATCTCTTGTGAAATCTGTTGAAGCTGTGCTGAGATAGGTTTGGCTTTCATGGATAACGAATTAGAGCATTCATGTAGATGCTTCAGTAGGCTGTAAGCTTCTCTGAATATCGTCCCCAAGGTTTCTTACATTCCGGTTACCTACTTCTGCTTCTCAGTAACCTTCTTAGCATATATCATGGCGGGATCTGGTAATGTTGGTCTTGCGGCCAACGCTTGTCTGAGCTCTTGGTTTTCTTTGTTGAGACTTGTACATGTCATTTGCACTCAAATAAACTTTTTGACCATGGAGCAGGTCGACGTTTCCTCCGGCTTCTTGTCATCCTGCTCAATCACTATTGGCCAGAGGTCCTTGAAGATATCGATTACCTTGTCTAGCTATTCCTGTAGACTTTCCTTCTCCCCTTTTAGCTGATTGCACTCTTCAGTAAGCGCAAGGATCTATTGTTGTTGATGCTCGAACCTATCTTGGAGGTCGTTATGTAGCCCTTCTGCCTACTGTGCTACTCGCTAAATGAAGTTGTATAGTAGTTCAGTCCCCCAGGTCTACATACTCTCACCTCCTGACATGTCATGGTCTGGCGGTCTTTCTCTAAGGGGTTGCCCGCTGGCTATTGATATTGATGAGTGCCCATGTGGTGATGTGAGTTGGTTTTTTTGTGGGAGCTAAATTTCTAGGTTATTCATACTCTTGGTCAGTTGAATTTGTTGTAGTATTAAGTTGGCTTGCTGAAATGTGTTCAGCTCTTTCGGCGATGGCATTGTATCTGCAGTAAAAGATTCTCCCTGAACTAATAGTTACAGGAAAGTGCCCTGCCCCACTAGAGGTTGGTTAACCTTTGGTACCATATTCGTACTCAAGTTAACTTCTGCCTCGGTGTCCCCATTTGTCTTTTTTCTTAAATTTATTGGGTCTGAGATGGTTGCTGTGGTGGAGGGAGTGCGAGTGGTTTTGTCTTTGGAAGTAAATAAAGTATGGGGGGATGAATGGTGAGTCTGAGGTGAATAGGTGTGAGTGTGGGGTGGAGATGATGTTTGAATATTCAAAACCGAGAATGGATCAAATGAAGGTAGCACAGAGGTGACCTAGGTGGCAACGTCTGGCTCTTCTCTAATTGGTACTCCCGTATGCATGGGTTGGGTCTGATCTTCTTTGGTGAGGTCAACTATTTGCCTAGGCACCATAATTCTTGATTTATTTGCCTTAGGGGTAGCTACTGGTGGTTTAGGTGTCTTAATTTTATGGATTGAAGTTACTGTGGTTGCTGGGGGTGAATTGAACATGGTAGAAGGTAGGGCAGTGACGAGAGGTGTAATCATGGAGGGTGATGCAGAATTTGAAGAATGAAAATCTGTAAAATAAGGAAATATAGGATAAGCACTTGTGAGAGTTTTTATTACCTAATTGAAGTCCTTCACCCTCGTGTGCAGTTGCTCTAGTAAAGGTGTTAGCTGCAGTCAAGAAAATCTACTCGCTGTTTCCTCTAGTGTCTCCCCTGGTAGTACTTTACGTAGCATGCCCTCGAACGAATAGTGATGTATTCCACTTCTGATCTCCATTCGAACTTCTGGCCATGAACATACTTCAGTGTGGAACATATTTTCATCCACCTGAAATTTCAACGGTCTCATTTTGAACATGGTTTTGTCCACGCAAGTGGGTCTGATGTATGTCTGCTTGTGGGTGACCCCAAACCATATATGTGAGGAATATATGTCCAACAGGTTCCTTAGAACTCTTTGTTGTCTCGCCACCACATCCACCATATGTCTATACCATAATGAGAAAGCTTATTCATTTACCTCGTTTGTACTGGGATCTCCCGAGATTCTCCAAGGAATAAAATTCATCGCCATTGACTGGTCGGGTGTGGTTTACACAAGCTTTCTTACTCCCGGGTGAGTCCATTTCCACATTGCAAATGCCATTATGAGGTAGCCCTAAATGAACCCTGTGGCCTTTCTATATCTATCTTTGTAGGCCTCAAACAACTCGTTTAATAAGTATGTACACCAGTTCAGCTGGGTTCCTTGGAGGCAGTGTTCCGCAACTGAAATGGTGTCAAGGGTGCACTCGCCTTTGGTGTAGTGCCTCATCCTCTTACCTACTATTAGGTAGTAGGAAGATTTGATTGTTGGGTTGTTGATGATGTCTATTTTCACTCCCTTTCCTCCTCTTTTGGTCTCATATTTCTTATAGTAATCGCAGTCTCCCACATTCCTGGCTCTCTTTGACACGTTCTGGAATGTCGTTGATACATCCCTCCCTTCTGCTAATAATATCGTGAGCCTATTGATATCCTTTGCATGTATCAGTATTTCTCGCCCTAGCCACAATGATCCATTTTGGAGTCTACTCAGCAGGAATTTTGTACACTACATTGTTGCTCCCATTGCTCCAAACACTGGGAGGTTCCCGAGGTTCAATATTGTCGATTTCTGGATATCTCTGAACTTTGGATTCATTATTTTTGCTTCCCCTCCTCCTTCTATAGAATAATTCTTTATGTATACATGTATCTTCATAGCTAGAAACTGGTATGAATCTATGAAATTTGTATCTCTTAGCGACGCATTGTCATTCATACCCACTGTTAGCCCCCTATAAATTTTTGACAAGAAAACAGGGGGCTAAAATGTTTCTGAGCCTTCAAGGAATGCATTTCCCCTGAAAACACATCATCCTTGAAGCCTCCTTGTGCCTTTGTCCTTTGATAAAATCCCCTATGTTGATTTCCATTATAAAGCCTCTCTGTTTGTGAAGAAATGCCCAAAGGCCTCCTTTTCCCTCTTATTTCATTACCCCTGAGCCTTTGTTTTCATCCTCTTGCTTCTCCCTTCTAAATTCCTCACTTATCTTTCAAATCCTCCCAAATCCCCTTCATATTCTTCCCTTACCCTTTTTTTGGCCAATTTCCCCTTTTTCCCTTTATCGTTCCCCTTCCCAACCTTTAAATTGCATTAAAAATGGTCAAAAACCCACTTTGCCACATTATAATAGGGCTTAGCCCCTTTTTCGCTAACCCCAACCACTTCCCCGACCATACCCCTTGGAACCTTATAATAAACAAATATCAACATTTATTATAAATCCTCCTCCCCTTAACCACTTTCCCTTTCCATGACCCCGTGAAACTTTATTATAACGTTTTATGTTAATATATGTCCCCGCCGGATTACAATCACAATCGCAAACTCCCGTCAATCGCGTGTTCTATTGTGAATGCTCTGATCACTCATCGCAAATATTTTCTATGCGATTGATCGCGTCACAAATATTTGCGATGCAATTTATCGATCGCAAATCTGCCCGATCGCACAATCACAAATCCATTTCTCCGATTCCTCGATCGCTCTGACCTCCGATCCGTCCAATCGCATCGCATGTCCCCCTTATCGCTTTAACCTTCGATCCATCCAATCGCACCATCGCTCTGACTGACCCGATCGCAACTCCCTCCGATCACTCCGATCACACTCCCCGCCAATCTCTTCCCCCTGTGATTAATCGCATCGCATGTTTTCCCTGTTGTGATTGCAATTAGTTCTCGCTCCCAATCTCCGATTGTGATTGGACTTGCCGGGCCCACCATACTACACCTCCACCATTCATATAAATAACCCCTTATCCTTTGTAAAGTTTAAATTTCGTTTATTTTATGAATACAAAGGCTTTTTCGCCAATCGCAATCGGAACTTCGTAACAAGCCTTTCCTTGGTTTTCCCTGACTGCGATTGCTCCGAAGAAATCCCCACCGTCCGTTTCTTCGTTGAATCCAATGGCTATCGCTCGTCTCTGCCAATCGCAATCGGAAGTCTGTTGTGTGTCGCCCCTGTCCCCCTCCGATTGCGATCCCCCGATCCATTTCTCTACCGTCGATCTTCCCTCCAGATCCAACGGTCCTAAGCTCATCGCTCCCCCTTTCCCAATCGCAATCAGAAAATTATACAGTGTGTTCCCCTTTCTCCTCCCAATTGTGATGCTTCGAGTTGATCCTGACCGTCCATTGGATCTTAGATCTAACGGTCAAGAGTTAATCACCCTCCACCTCCGTCAGGTCCCTCCATGTACAATCTTTTCTGCGCATTTTCATAACAATTTCTCCCATTTCTTTGTATTTTCATTTTAAACCAAAGTTCCATATTTGCATTGAGGTCTCACGTTTCACATATATTTCATTTGTTTTTATATATCTCTTCGCTGCTCGATTTCCGCCGTTGATATTCGCTCCCAGACCACGATATAACAGTCTGTGTTGCATTCAACCATAAAACCCTATTATTCATAAGTTTTCACCCTTTCATTGCATTTTGACACTGTTATTTGGTGAAAAGTCACCATTCCGCCGCCGCCGCGCTATCATATATTTCGCCCTCCGCTCCACTAGCCTCCCATTGCATTGATTTTCCTCACACAGTGTTAGTCATTACAGTGTACATAGGTGAAACGCCACCATTAATACACAGTATGGATGCAACAACAAGGTTTTCACTGGAAGAGGTGCAGAATTTAATGTATGACAGTTTTCTCTACATAAGAAGAATGTTTTTCCCAGGAAAGGACAGGTTGCCCATATTGTTTTCAGTCCATATCGCGTTCTTGAAGAAAGTTCCGCCATGAGTACAGTCTCGAGCAATCAAAGCATTTGTTTCACTAGTATGGTAGACCATTCTTCCATTTATTTACCATTTTTTTTAATTCACCAAGAGTACCACAGAGTACAGAAAAACAGAAACGCATCAAAGACCCAAATGGAGTAAATGGAAGCCGAAGAAGACCATCCGCTCCTCCAGAAGAGTGCCAGAGATTAATGCTTAAGATTTAAAGCAGAATGGGCTTCGGCCGCTTCGTTCTGGTCTGAGTTTAATGTTTTATTTAGTGCTTCACCTACCTCCTCTACTCTCTTTCAGCTATATAAAATCCCTGAGAAATTATTGTAAAGGTTGTTGTCCAGTTGCTGCTGTTGCAGTTATGGAAATTCATTTGGACTATTAGAATAGTCTTGGGGGGGAACAGTAGAGTGGTGGTATGTAGTAGGCTGGGAGGAAGAAGTTTGGATTGCATTCAGCCATTGAGCTCAAAGTATGTGACTAGTTTCACATCATTAATCAAGCAGATTTCACAGGATCTTGGTCTATTACTATTGGTGATGTTTCTCTTATCTTATTGTTATTTACACTTTCATGCTATTCATTGGTCTGCTGGCTTGCATCAGAAATCTGGTATAGGATTTTCCCTTGTTAGGAACCCTATGCTTCTGCTCTCCTTGCCTTAATGTTTTCTGCTATATGTGTATCTGAGGATTGATTTCAATTGATTTAACCAATGTAGTGGTTCCTTATGCTGCTAGCTGATGTATGAATTTTTTGAATATGTTCTTAGATGTTTTTGTTGGGTTTAAGATGAAAGATTTGGGAACACTGGGGATTAGATTTAGCCCTATCCACTAGGATCCTTGTGCAACCAGCTGGCCCCTCTAAGATCTCTTTGTTAAACTTATCTATGTTTTCCCTTGGAGCATGCTAAAGCTGACCTGGAGTTAAATGACCTCTGGTCCGATCTACAAGCTGCCCCTTTGTCCCTCCTTTGAAAGTTTCCTTTGAGTATGTCCAAGCAGGTCTAGAGTTAAATGACCTCTGGCCTGATCTATAGACAGAAAGTGGGTGGCTTTCCTTCTTTCACTTTCAGTCCTTAATGTTCCATCCCACCATCTAATCTAAAAGATCCTTTAGTATTAGATGACTTGCCCTTTGGAAGCCTTGGCTAGTTGTTGCAAGTAATTCTCCTTTCATGACTCCATAGCCCAATGGATGGCACTTGCTTAACCTATCCCCTTTGCTGAAACATCCTGCTACTTTGTTCCTTTTTCTCCCATTACTTTCTCAGTCCATGATCTCATGACCAACTCAGCAACCAACCAACCAAATCAATTTAAAACCCCCTTTGTGCTTCATAACTAGCCTAACATCTCATTTGAGCTTTCAAATACATACCATTATTTGTTTTATTGGAGAGATCCCTCTCGGGGTCCAGGAGGGCTAGATCCTGGGGCCCCAAAGCGGTTTTGACGTTGTCTCATATTTTGGTCTTTCCAATCTAGCCAAAACATGGGAACCCCAACATAATGGCGACTCTGCTGGGGAAGAAGAGACCAATCAGCCTTGATTTGGTAAATCACTATGGTGGACAGTAAATTGTAAATCATCCACCTAGCGACTCCACAATTCCTAAATGATAAAAGACTCCACTGGTGATCAGTAGGTCGCTGGTTATCTGTGTATTCACAAGACTCCACTGGGAGACCATGTTGCAGTACAACATCACCCATGTCAAAGACCAAGTCACTTCACTAATGGAAGACCCTGAACGGTTTGCAGAAATGTTTCTAGATTTCATGGAAGTATGTCGTGATACAGTTTCTAGTGACTTGGCAGAATATAAGGTGGAGGACCTTCCAGGGGTTATTCCTCTCAGCTCGAAAGGCGGACCCGTGATCAAGAAAAAAATTCTAGAGCTGGTGATTAAAAGGTATGAAGCTGAGATTGAACTTTTGAACTCACAGGAAATATCATATCAGTTCAGAGACCCCAGAGCATTTTTGGAGAGTCTCCCACCCCCCAAAAGAGAAGAGATTCCACTGCTCTTCGAAATACAAAAAGAAGAGGATCCGGTTTTCATGAGCCACACTGAAGATGCAGTGGAAGATGCAATAATTGAAGCTGCCCAGGATGCAAACGGCCTACCAATCATGGTAGGCCAGAAATAAGAGAGTGTACATCATGCATTCGTTGATCCTGTGGCAGAGTACATGGAGGCCCTGATTAGCTCAATTAATCCAGTGTTGATCCTTAGCACGGGCCAGATATATCAGGAGTGGTCACTATTGATGGTGACCTCAGTTTGGAAGAACCACATGCAGAGCAGCCTGTGGTTATCTCTAACAGGCTGTCAGTGTTCATATCATTTTTTGTTACTGCTTAACTGGCTGCACTGGCATTATTGTATCACCTAGAACATCAGAAATTTCTAGTTAGAGTAGGGTAGATAGGAAGTCTGAAATAAGATCAGCCTTTGAGCATGTATTTAGTTGTTTCAATTCCTGCAAAGTCCAACAAGTCAGAAAGTCTACTTCTGGCTTGACTATTTTTCAATCTCCATCTTATAATATAGATAAAAAATCTGCTAGACAGTTTAATCCTAGCAGATAGTAGTGTAGGTAGAGAAGCTATGAGGCCAACAGTCTAATCTGGCCTCATGGAGTAATAAGGGTAGAATTAGAATAGGTTTATTTTCCTGTTTGTAAAAATTTATGATGTAAAGGGTCTGCAAGTCCAAATGCACCCAGAAGGAAAAAATGTTAGGAATTTAGTGTGGGTAGGTAGTTGTATGGGAGAAATTTTACTGCTGATATGATGTCTTCATTATTTGTTGCAGCTAATCAAAGAAAGAAATAGATGAGTCAAGCACCGGGCGTTTGGCCTACACCAAAGATCATCTTCTGAATTCTTGACTCCTTCAAGAAGAAGCCATCCCCATGTGGAGCCACTGTTAGCCCCATATAAATTTTTGACAAGCAGACAGGGGGCTAAAATGTTTTTGAGCCTTCAAGGAATGCATTTACCCTGAAAACACATCATCCTTGAAGCCTCCTTGTGCCTTTGTCCTTTGATAAAATCCCCTCTGCTGATTTCCATTATAAAGCCTCTCTGTTTGTGAAGAAATGCCCAAAGGCCTCCTTTTCCCTCTTATTTCATTACCCCTGAGCCTTTGTTTTCATCCTCTTACTTCTCCCTTCTAAATTCCTCACTTACCTTTCAAATCCTCCCAAATCCCCTTCATATTCTTCCCTTACCCTTTGTTTGGCCAATTTCCCCTTTTTCCCTTTATCGGTCCCCTTCCCAACCTTTAAATTGCATTAAAAATGGGCAAAAACCCACTTTGCCACATTATAATAGGGCTTAGCCCATTTATCGCTAACCCCAACCACTTCCCCGACCATACCCCTTGGAACCTTATAATAAACAAATATCAACTTTTATTATAAAGCCTCCGCCCCTTAACCACTCCCCCTTTCCATGACCCCGTGAAACAATATTATAAAGTTTTATGTTAATATATGTCCCCGCCGCATTACAATGGAAATCGTAAACTCCCGTCAATCACGTGTTCTATTGTGAATGCTCCGATCACTCATCGAAAATATTTGCGATGCGATTGATCGCGTCGCAAATATTTGCAATGCGATTGATCGATCGCAAATCCACCCGATCACATAATCGCAAATCCATTTCTCCGATTCCCCGATCGCTCTGACCTCCGATCCATCCAATCACATCACATGTCCCCCCAATCGCTTTAACCTCTAGTCCATCCAATCGCACCATCTCTCTGACTGACCCAATCGCAACTCCCTCCGATCGCTCTGATCGCACTCCCCGTTGATCGCTTCCCCCTCCGATTAATCACATCGCATGTTTTCCCTATTGCGATTGTGATTAGTTCGTGATCCCGATCTCCGATTGCGATTGGACTTGCCGGGCCCACCATACTACACCTCCGCCATTCATATAAATAACCCCTTATCCTTTGTAAAGATTAAATTTCGTTTATTTTATGAATACAAAGGCTTTTTCTCCAATCACAATCGGAACTTCGTAACAAGCCTTTCCTTGGTTTTCCCCGACTGCGATTGCTTCGAAGAAATCCCGACCATCTGTTTCTTCACTGAATCCAACGGCTATCGCTTGTCTCCGCCAATCGCAATCGGAAGTCTGTTGTGTGTCGCCCATGTCCGCCTCCGATTGCGATCCCCTGATCCATTTATCCACCATCGATCTTTCCTCCAGATCCAACGGTCCTAAGCTCATCGCTCCCCCTTTCCCAATTGAAATCAGAAACTTATATAGTGTGTTCCCCTTGCTCCTCCCGATTGCGATGCTCTGAGTTGATCTTGACCGTCCATTGGATCTTAGATCTAACGGTCAAGAGTTAATCACCATCCACCTCCGTCGGGTCCCACCATGTACAATATTTTCCGCGCATTTTCATAACAATTTCGCTCATTTCTTTGTATTTTCATTTTAAACGAAAGTTCCATATTTGCATTGAGGTCTCACATTTCACATATATTTCATTTGTTTTAATATATCTCTCCGCTGCTCGATTTTCGCCGTTGATCTTTGCTCCCAGACGACGATCTAACGGTTTGCGCTGCATTCAATCATCAAACCCTATTATTCATAAGTTTTCACCCTTTCATTGCATTTTGACACTGTTATTTGGTGAAAAGCCACCATTTTTCCACCGCCGCGCTATCATATATTTCGCCCTCTGCTCCACCAGCCTCCCATTGCATTTATTTTCCTCACAAAGTGTTGGTAATTATAGGGTACAGAGGTGAAACGCCACCATTAATACACAATATGGATGCAACAACAAGGTTTTCACTGGCAGAGGTGCAGAATTTAATGTATGACAGTTTTCTCTACATAAGCAGAATGTTTTTCCCAAGAAAGGACAGGTTGCCCATATTGTTTTCAGTCCATATCGCGTTCTTGAAGAAAGTTCTGCCATGAGTACAGTCCCGAGTAGTCAAAGAATTTGTTTCACCAGTATGGCAGACCATTCCACCATTTATTTACCTTTTGTTTATTCACCAAGAGTACCACAGAGTACAGCAAAACAGAAACGCATCAAAGACCCAAATGGAGTAAATGGAAGCCGAAGAAGACCATCCACTCCTCCATAAGAGTGCCAGAGATTAATGCTTAAGATTTAAAGCAGAATGGGCTTCAACCCCTTCATTCTGGTCTGAGTTTAATGTTTTATTTAGTGCTTCACCTACCTCCTCTACTCTCTTTCAGCTATATAAAATCCCTGAGAAATTATTGTAAAGGTTGTTGTCCAGTTGCTGCTGTTGCAGTTATGGAAATTCATTTGGACTGTTAGAACAGTCTTGGGGGGGAGTAGTAGAATGTTGGTATGTAGTAGGTTGGGAGGAAGAAGTTTGGATTGCATTCAACCATTGAGCTCAAAGTATGTGACTGGTTTCACATAATTAATCAAGTAGATTTCACAGGATCCTGGTCTCTTACTATTGGTGATGTTTCTCTTATCTTATTGTTATTTACACTTTCATGATGTTCATTGGTCTACTGGCTTGCATCAGAAATCTGGCATAGGATTTGCCCTTTTTAGGCACCCTATGCTTCTGCTCTCCTTGCCTTAATTTTTTCTGCTAGATGTGTATCTGAGGATTGATTTCAATTGATTTAACCAGTGTAGTGGTTCCTTATCCTGCTAACTGATGTATGAATTTTTTGAATATGTTCTTAGATGTTCTTGTTGGGTTTAAGCTGAAATATTTGGGAACAATAGGGATTATAGTTAGCCCTGTCCACTAGGATCCTTGTGCAACCAGCTGGCCCCTATAAGATCTCTTTGTTAAACTTATCTCTGTTTTCCCTTGGAGCATGCTAAAGCTGACCTGGAGTTAAATGACCTCTGGTCCGATCTACAAGCTACCCCTTTGTCCCTCCTTTGAAAGTTGCCTTTGAGTATGTCCAAACAGGTCTGGAGTTAAATGACCTCTGGCCTGATCTATAGACAGAAAGTGGGTGGATTTCCTTCTTTCACTTTCAGTCCTTAATGTTCCATCCCACCATCTAATCTAAAATATCCTTTAGTATTAGATGACTTTCCCTTTGGAAGCCTTGGCTAGTTGTTGCAAGTAATTCTCCTTTCATGACTCCATAGCCCAATGGATGGCACTTGCTTGACCTATCCCCTCTGCTGAAACATCCTGCTGCTTTGTTCCTTTTTCTCCCATTACTTTCTCAGTCCATGATCTCATGACCAACTCAGCAACCAACCAACCAAATCAATTTAAAACCCCCTTTGTGCTTCATAACTAGCCTAACATCTCATTTGAGCTTTCAAAGACATACCATTCTTTGTTTTATTGGAGAGATCCCTCTCTCGGTACAGGAGGGCTAGATCCTGGGGCCCCAAAGCGGTTCTGATGTTGTCTCATCTTTTGGTCTTGCCAATCTAGCCAAAACATGGGAACCCCAACACTCACTAACGATTCCATCCTCTGAATTATCTCATCGAGCTTAGGCTCAACGACTATTGTTGCTACCTTTGTCATATTCTTCCTTCTTTATTATACTTGGAGTATTGTCCCTGATCTATTTATGTGTGTACCTTGGTCACTTGTTAGGCTTCTAGGGCAACCAAATATACTAATGATATTTTCAAAAATGAACCTGGATTCTGTGTTTGATGTGCAATATTTCACTGGTGCTGCCTCTTCCCATCTGGTAAGATAATTTGTTGCAGTAATTATGTACCTTGCCCGTGAATGTCTTGGCACGGGTGCAATTGTCCCTTTGAAATCAACGACCCATTTTTCAAATGGATATAGTGCTCTTATAGTTTGAAGTGGCATCTCATCTCGGTGTGATGGACGTCTCGTTCTATGGCAGACATCACATTTATTTACAAATTCTTTACTATCCTTATGTATTGTGGGCCACCATAACCCTGCTTGTAATATATTTCTTGTGGTGGGTTTTGCGCCGACATGGCCCCCCATAACTCTGCAATGACACTCCCACAATATATCCTCTCTTTCATAGTCTATGATACATATCCACGAGACTTAGTACAACCCCATCTTATACAGTTTTCCTGCTATGAATTTATACTCATCTTGTTTCACTACCAAATGTCTTCTTTGAGTTGTTGTGTATTTAGTCGGGCACTATCCTATTGCCAGATAAACTGCTATCTATTCCATATAGTCTGGGATGGCTTCTAATCTAAAGATATCAACATCCAGTAGCTAATCATCAAGGGATCCCCCATTCTCCCCATTTTCCAGCCTTGATAAATGGTCAGGACCCATGTTTAACCTTCCTGGTTTCACTATCACTTTGAGGATGAACTCCTGGAATAGTAGGAGCCATCTACAGATCCTTCCTTCAAGCACAAGTTTTTTAATCAGGTACTTCAATGCTGAGTGGTCCGTGAAGAATTTGAACGTACCTCCCAGTAGGTAATGACAAAACTTCTGAAGGGAATACATCATCGTAAGATCTTCTTTCTCTATTGTTGTGTAGTTCCTTTCAGTTGTCGTCAATTTCTTGCTTGCAAAATAGACTGGATGATCAACAGAGGTTTCTACTAGATGAGCTAACACTGCTCCTAATGAAATGCTGGAGGTTTCAATATGGATGTGGAACTATTTGTCCCAGTTAGGATGAACCAATATGGGTGCACTTGCTAGATTTTCTTTCAATATATTGAGGGAACTAGTGCATTCATCATTCCAACGGAATTGCTCTGACTTCTGCAACAAATTTTCCAATGGTGCTGTTATTTTTGCGTAGCTGTAGATGAATCTTTGGTAATATCCGGTATGTCTGAGTAGTGATCTCAACTGTTTCACAGTCTCTCACACTTCTATGTTAATAACGACTGCTACTTTTTCTGGATCCACATAGACACCCTGTTTACATACAACATGTCCTAGCAGCGTCCCAAAAGGTACTACAAAGATGCATTTTTTTAGATTGGGGGAAATTTGGAGTTTTCTGCATCTGTCAAACATTATTCTCAGCAAGGTTTCATGATTTTTCAGTAGGCTGTAAACTATAAAATCATCCATGTATACCTCAAGGAACTTGTGGATATATTCCTGAAATGTTGGTATGACTATTCATGAAAACACCACTGGCGCATTCTTGTCTTCTTCGGCTATTCTCACTTGATGATATCCTGAGAAACCATTTGTGAATGAATAGGATTCATTTCCTGCCACTTTGTCGAGCACCTCATCACTAAATGGAGTGGGAAATGAATCATGTATGCATGCGTTGTTGAGTCTTTTGTAATCAACACATACTCTAATCATGGATTTTTCTTTTTTTCTTTGTATGAAAATGGGACTGACCCACTCTTCTTCCTCTACTAGAAAAATCAGCCCTGCTTTCAACATTTTATGTATTTATGCCTTGACTTTCTCCTTTACCATTAGATTTAGATGTTAAGGTCTATGCTTCACTAGTCTTGCGTTGGGCTTCAAGATTATGTGCATTTTCCCCATGTCCCCTTTTATCCCCTTTAGCTCTGCTACTGAGGATGGGAATAAGTCTTCATATTCCTGTAAAAGGTCAAAGATCTCCTTGGTCATTTCTATATCCCAGTAATCACCAATGGACGTTATTTTGGGTTTCTCCGGGGTTCCAATGTTTAGTTTCTTTGTCCTCAAGGGTAGTAGATGTAGTCCCTCTGTTGTAGGTTCTTCTTGTATATCCCACTCCCCTTCTTCTTCTTCAAAGTATAAGTGTCAGAGATTTTCAAGATCATCGTCATCCATCTCACTGTCTATTCATTTTCATGCTACTAATTGTTTTGATAATATGCTCTGAGAGCAGTTGCTCTTTGTCTTGTTGAGTTTCTGGAAAAAATAATACTCTTTTTATTTCTTACAGTGTGTGTGTGACTGATTTTGTTTCTCCTTCAAAATAAAAAATTTGCGTAAAATTTTCCACAAGTGCTTGCCAGGTGGCAGTTCCTCTCTTCTTTTCTTCGGTTAAGTGCCAGGACTGTGAAATTGTGTCTAGTGAATGTATAAAATTGTGCATCCATAGACATTCTGGATACCCTGCTTTCTTCCAGATGTACTCACAATTCTCTAAATTCTTCGTGGGTTCAGAATCCCCTTGGTACTTCTCAGTGAATTTTGGTCCCACATCTTCTTTGAATATGGCTCTTAGTGCTATTGCAACATATTTCCATCTCATAAGTGAGTTGCGATGGTTGCTCCACCATCTCGCCGAGATGGATTGTAGGGTCACATCCATAAGAGGGACTCCATGTTATATTGGTACTTTCTCTTCTACTTTTGCAATAAATTTATTTACATCATTCATGTTTGATAGAGTCAAATATCCTCTTACCTCAGCTCCAATCCAGTTGACTCCTCAAATGTTAGCACATCTTCTTGTGTTGGTCTCATATCCTCCCTGCTGCCAATCATCCCAAGCTATTTTCGATCCCAATTCTGAACTCTGAACGCTTCTCCAGCTTACAGTCCCTCCCACTGTTGGATTGATATATTCTTCTCTCTTCCCTATCCTTATTTGGTAAATATGATCAATAAGTTGAGCATATTATCTGTTATCAATAGTTTCTGTATATCGGGGTCCCTGATATGGGTCAAGTCAATGATTGACCCTGACTTCCCCATACTCAAATATCATTAGTTCCTTTTTCAAGTCGATCACTGCATAGTTCTCGAAAGCCAAATCTATCCCCAACAATGCAGGATAGGGATCCTTATCCCCCATGATATATATCACATCAAAATCTATGTCTTTTTTCATTCCCGCAACATCAACCTTGACCTCTTCCAGCCTTCCTATGGGAACAATGCAGTATTGATTTACCATGCGGAGCTGTATTGGTGAGTATGTCAACTTCAGCCTCCCCAATTCTTACTATGTCTTTCATGGTAGAATGTTGACATTTGATCCTAGGTCGATCATGGTGTCTTTGATTTGACATCTCGCGACTTGAGTATTCATGCAGAATTCCTTTCCTGTTCTTCTCTTATTTATTTTTATCCTCCTTATGTATTTCTAGGTTGAATCTCTTGACTCTTTTGGTTTTCCATTTTCCTGCACCACTATCTCTAGATTTTGTTTTAGTTGTTCTAGCATTGGTGCATTGGTTACAATTTTCAAGAATAGTCGAAACCATTCCTCAATCGTTGTACTTGTATGGATATGCTTCTCTTTTTCTACAGTTGGCTGTGGAAGCCCAATTCCTCTGCTCCCCCCAATTTGGGAAAATGTTTCCACTGCCTCCTTAAAATATTGCTTCTGTCTATCTGGTCTAAAGATGGGTTGTGGAGATGCTGGCTTGATCACCTTTATCGGGTCTATATTATGTGCACCCTCCCCTATTGTCTTTCCTCCCCGGGTTACTATGGCTACATTTTTCATAGCCTGAGCCTCTACTATTCTTGGTTCTGCATTCACCAGATTCGATCCTCTCTGTCAGGATCTTTCCTCCCACCTCTTAATTAATTCTGGATAGTATTCAGTTGTGTGTGTATTGACTCTACACTGGGACACCATGGTCTTCTAGGTAGCAGACATTCTATTGCTACGTATCCTTCTTGATCACAGTTGTAGCACCTTACTAGTCCCCTTCCTCCAGCTCTGCCTCCTCTCATTCCTCCTCCTAGTCCCCTTAGAGGCTCATTGACTCTATAAGATGGTATGTCCAATCTTTCTGCCAGTGCATTAAGGGCTCTAGATTGCTCTGTATTATGAGTTGTGGAAGCACAAAACTCACAATATATATTGTTTGGAATGTTGTAGTACTTTTGAAAAATTGGGCATAGTTGTGGAGGATGACCAATGCTTTTGCATATTTCGCAGTATTCGGTTGTGGTCTGGTTTTGTTGAGCGGGGAACCATGGAAAGTGGGGTTGTGGTTGGTATAATCCTTGAGTGCTTATTTGCACAACTCCCCTAACTGGTGGAGTCCCTTTTGTTCTTGCTACTGAAGCACCTGCATTCTGCCCCCGCAACCTCGGACATTCTATGGCCACGTGTCCCTCCATCAGAGAATGAGTGCACCACACATTGGGCGTTGCAGGTCGTATCGGCTAAATTTCCTTCAACTTCTTTGTTAAAATTTCTATATGATGTTGTAGCCCCAATATGGAAGGGTCTTGAGCTGCTGATCCTTCTTTGAACTCTTGTGGATATCCTGCCATAGCCTCTATCTTCATAGCTTGCTCCAGGGCATCTTGTAAGGCATCAATATTTTATTGTGTCAGTGGGGTTCTCGTCAATGGAAGAAGTTCTTTAATAAACCAATCTCACTGATGATTCAGATCAATCGGGTAACTCAGTTTCCTAATTGCATCCTTGAACCTCCTCATTAGGTCCCATGCCATTTCACCTTCTCAATGTTTAATCTCCCACATCTCAGATAACCCTTGCTAATCCATCTGAGGTAACTTAAATTCTATGACAAATTCCTTCTTTACATCATCTATTGCTGGGTTTGGATGAGCTTCAAACCATTTAATGAACCAACGAAGAGCTCTCTCTCTTAGAGTATTCTGGAACTCGGTCAACTTAACTACCTCTGGTGTCTGCCGAGCCCTCCATATTGCTTCGCAAAGATACCAGTGTTGCTCCACATCATCGTTTCCCCTCCCAGAGAATTATAGGTATTCAGTAAACTATCCCGCCATATTTCTTTGTATGGGTGGTACTAAAATAAAACCTCTACTTCCTAGCTGTGAAATTGTATTACTAGCACTATAGTTAGTAGATATCTATATTATAGACTTAACACTATTCAACTTGCTAAACTCCCGTAACTTAATCAAAAGTTTACCTAGTGGCTGATAGAGTACCAGGGGAAGGTTGGGACTAGAGCTACTTGAAATTTGGGGAATAGAGTTACCTTGAATTATGGGTGTCGGCCTCTCTTGGAATAGTTACTCCATCACAACATGAAAAGACACATCGGATATCTCCTCGGGGCGTGTGTCCTCCACATTGAACTTTTCTCCCTTTTCCCTTCCAAAAATTTTGGGATCTTATACACTTGCCTAACTTCTTTGTTGGTCACTTAATTCCTTGGAATCACATGCGAAATTTCATTTACTTTGTCATACGTGGCACCTTCTCCTTGTCCTGTCGACTACTTTCCTACTTCTCAAACTCCTTCATCACTCTTTCCCACTACTTCTCAACAATATGTGCCCTCCTATGTACTCATGACTTTCTTTTCTCAATATCCTAGTGGTGTCAGCATCCATATCACAATCACTATTCCCCCTTCTAACTTACTTTTAGCATATCTCCCTCGGCTCCTTCCCTCGATACTAGAGGTTTAAGTCTCCATCTCAAACCTTTAAAATTCTATCAAACCCTGCGTCCAACATTAAAGCTTTGATCCACAATGGGATTTCCTTCAATAGTTCTCTCCACAATCCAAATTGGAATATGTCTTCCGATTTTGAAAAGGATTGGTAACACTCGGCTACAAATTCCACAATGTATCCTTCCAAGGTAGATTGTACCCAAAAATCTATAGCTCGGGTCAAATCCATGTCTAACCGATGGAGTGTTACTAGGTTCACATGCGTCCACTTGTGACAGAACCTACGCGATCCTCCTTGAAGTGAATTGACTTGTAGTCTCCATAACCAATTATAAATTTCTTCCGGAAACTTTCCCCAGAAATTTTCGTATAGGTCACTTGCAGATTCAGAAAATAGGACCCGATCCTTGACAAATTTTTCCCTCTGTTGTTGCATCTCTACTTGTTGTGATATGAACTGATCTAAGTGGTTATCCCACCAGTTTCGTAGTTCTCTCTCGTAGATCCATGATACCATGATATAGCTCCCAAATGAATTTTCAGGTCCCGACAATGGAACCATTTGTTGGCAAAAAAGGAGGTCTCTGAGCAAGACCTAGGTTCAAGATAGAGGTAAGCAGGGTTTCCGCAGTAGTCTAGCACAACACTGACATTTTCACCCTACTCCAAGGAGCAGAGCATCTCACCCAAGGCCTGCTGTGACCTTAGTAAGGTTAGGAGATAGATCAAGTATCAACAATTACAACCATAAAGAGCAACTAAAGGAACTTGGAACAACAAACAGATCTCGCTACTATGTATAAGATATTACTCATTAAGCACATTCAGGATGCTGGATTAAAATTTAAAACGGGGCATACATTCATAATAAGCAACTGATTAACACTTAACTCAGAACATTAAACAAAACAAGAACCACATTTCATTATCATTATCAAACAACATACATCACTCTGCAGCGTCCATTACAGGGTGGTTCAGTATAACAGGGATCTAACAGAGCTTTGCTACGGCTCTCTCACTCAACCCTCTATCAGACTAACTCCCTCGTCTACACTGGCTGATTGCCTATTTGTTCTTCCACCAATGTGACTGTCAGTCTTTCCTCTTTTCCTACTCCATTGTTTACTGCTTCTTCTTGATTACTGGGAGTTCCATTGATTGTATTTGTCTCCCGTACCTGTCATCTGTGTTGTTCTCCGCAACTGCCACACCACCTATCTTCCAGCTATCCGCAACTGTGACAGCTCCCTATCTACCATGACTGCGCTTCGCCACCTGTTCTCTGCAACTCAAAATTGTTGCTTTTTCAAAACAAAGGCCCCAACAAGACTAACAGGTAGTTAGTGATCTATACAGAAGTGAAGGACCAATAGGACAAGATACGACATAAAGTTTGTGCAACATGTTTTTCATTGTATCTAATTTAATTCCATATATTTTTGTATTATTCATTTTGATTTAATATAACAAATATGGGGTTGTACATTATTGTACATTTTTGTTAAAAATTGTGTATACTTGTGCATGTCTGATTTACTACTTTATATTTTTCACTATGCAAAGTAGTTATGGTTGAGATTCTTTGTTTGGTAGTGTCATTGATTCTAAGATACTAACCTAGACCCAAGATCGTGGAAATTCAACATGATATCATAGTGTGTTTGAGCTAATTTTAAAGTAAGAGAATCCAAGTTGTCCACGGCGAAGTACAACATGAGATGAATTTGGTCACATTTTATGTGAAGGGATCACTATAATGTTGAAGTTGTAGGAAGATTTATGATATGAGGATAGGTTGGAAGGGTTTTCCAACTATAGTCCTTGGAAGGAAAGAATCAGTTTGTTCTTGCAGGTCAACAGGATTTGGGAGTTTTCCAAGAAATCCATAAAGAATCCAACTGACCCTAAGGAGCTGGAAATATATGAAAATTTGGATATTAAGTTGAGATTAAACATCCTATATGGTGTGAAGTATGACCTAACACCTCATTTTTTTGGGAAGAACACTGCACATGAGATGTGGATGGATCTTCATATTTTTTCCATAATAAGAACGAGAAAAAGGTACTTGTATTGGAGGATAAGTTGAAGTACACCAAGATAATAAAGGGTGAAGGGGTGACTTCGTATCAGATGAGATTGTCTTAGGTAAAATATGAGCTTGTTGCCATCGGTGTGACTATTTCAGATGGATATATGGTGAGGATTTCCTTAAAATGGTTCACCGAGGAATGGAAGCCCTTCATCAAAGGGATCATTTCCAGTGAGAAATTGCAAGACTAGAATAGGTTTTGCGATGATCTCATTCAGGAATAGTTGCGAGATGAGGATGTTCATCCAAAGATGAGGGCAGGTGAGGAGGTGAAACTTTTAGCATGAATGAAGGGTAAGCAGAAGGAGGACTTGAGTAATGTCAAGTGTTTCAACTGTGGCAAGATGGGTGTAATATTCCCAAATGGGAAAAGCAAAAATATAGCTCACAATAATGGAAAGAGCAGCAAACGGTAACACATTACATAAGAGCCAAATGATAGATCCATGTTAATAATCATAATAGCAGCTAATTTATACAATATTTTGGATAACAAACCCCTCAAGCTAAGCAAGAGAAGCCTCCATCAACCAAAAGCACCAATACATGAGATGCAGCTGCTACACAAATTGCCTAAAGCACGTATAACACAGTTTTAGTGACTAATACTATAGCTGGAAAATGTAAGTGAATGGACCTGATAATACAATGTTCATACAAGGCCAAAAATGGAGATCTATGCTCCTCAACACTCTTCCTAGATAACCCAGGAAGGTTTCCGGAAATGCACAAAATATCATAATGCCAGAATGCAGCCATAGGGCTGAATAAAATCTACAACTGGGCACCTAAAACAGAGGTGGATGAATCTGATGTAGATTTGAAATAAATCCTCCAAAATAATCTCTCAATGAAGGGCTGATCCCTTCAATGGAAATCAAACACTCCCAATGGAGCACTAAACTTACCCCTACAACAACTCACTGAAATAACGTAGTCATGGACTGGAACTGCATTGTAGGGGATGATTCTACCTTGGCCTAATGCCAAAATATGTTATGAAGCATAGGGACCTTCTTTATTGATCTCCCAATGGAAAGAAAGCTTCCTCCACTGAAGACAAGCTCAGAAATGGCCCAAAGAAATCCTCCAATGATGCACCCTGCAACTCAGCACATATCTAAACAGAATATGCACTATAAAAGAAATTTGTAGCATTTCCAAATGCCAGAATGTGGAAATAATGCTCAAGAACTCCTCCTTAGTAGGCACTCTAAGTCCCCCAAGGATAGAGGTGGGATTCCCGCTCGGGAACAACCTTGTGCTAAACAACACTGCAATCTTAGCTAAACAGCTGAAGAGAGACAAAATTATTAACATACCACAATCAAATAATAATCAAATCATGAACATAATGGCTTCCATCCTCTTCCTTATATTCTTGGTGAGCTTCCTCACCCTTGGCCCCACTCATTAAAGGCACTACTTCCATGCAAAGGATCTCCCTCCAAAACTGCGTTCTCCCTCATTGAATGTCCACTACTTCCATACCAGCATTGTTGATTTGATCAAATTTGACCTATTCCACATGCTTCATCCCTTGTTCACACATAGGGGAGATTTATCCAGCTCTTGTGATGCCCTCCATTCACATTTGGAGTGGTTTTATTCCTTACAAGGAGATTTATGGGTCTCCCTACCCTCTTATTCTTCTAAATAAGAAGCAAAATTAGATTTTAATATTCCAAATAGCTGCATGCTAATTTAGGAATACTACAATCCTCACCTCCCAAATTTTTCTTGTCCTTAAGAAACTGCAAGGATAGATCTGAAAAATTTAGAGAACATTCATTCCCATGTGAAGATCCAACCTCCAAGCTATCATCCATATAAAATGAATCACCCTGCAGAATAGTAATTCATAGAAAAACTCCTCCCATATGAGAGGCTCCTCCCAAAGACACATGTCAATCATATGGCTCACTTCATAAGGAAACAAGTGATATAATTTAGTAGCCATATAATATCCCATGATCCTCCTAAAGCATGAATAAATGTTGGAAGTTTAATTCCCAATGGACACATCCAACCAATGTGTCATCCCTCCAATCATGTCCAAAACAATAATAAGAACATCATCAACATATGGGATCACAATCAAAGTCAGTCTAACTTCCATGTGTAGTATAGGAGAAGGAAAATGGTCCCTCATGTGCAACCAGTGCAATTTTTCTCCTAACTGATTCAGAATATGGCATGACAAGTGGTTTCCCAACCACTTGTTTGCTGCCCCAATCTTCTCACATGCTTGGAGAAGGTGTATGATGTGTGGTGCAAATTGAGCACACCCTGCATAAGATATCATCTCCCCATGATCTCATAGGGAGTGGCCATCATAAATACTGCTTATGACCTCAAGTAGACCCTAAAGTCTACAAGAAAGAGTGCCCCCTCATGGAGCGATGCCTTGCACATGAATGGTGAAGAAATACAAATACATAGTAAGTGAATCATGATGTACAGAAATACAATCTTTACCATGTACTTGTTTCAAGCTAGTAAGATGGATCATAGATGGGCCTCCTCTCACTCCCAATGAGAAAGGATGTGGTTGAGATAAATCTTCCAAAGAGCTATGTCTCTCCTCATCCTCCAAACAATCCATGCATCTCCTCATATGATGGTCAATCTCCTCTTTGAAGCCTTCCCAAATGAATCCCTCCAGGATAGTATGGTATGCTCTTATAAAAATAGTGGGTTTGGAGAGAAAACCCTCATATGCTGCATCTAGTAGCTTCTCCTTAAGCTTAGAGGCTCTAGTCAAGAAGACTCTACTATAAAAATAGATGACCCCATCTACTACTACATATCTTCCATCTGATAACTGGCCATCAAGCACTCTGCATGAAAAGAGATCCTTGGAGTATTCCACTAACAACTAAGATCTCCAATAAGGGTCAACACTCAATAATGAAAGTTTTTTTGATCTATCATGTTAAGCACCTGTCATGTTGCTTCTCTCTTCTTTGACATCTATGATGCCAAAATCATACACCGGGATGCTGCAATATTTCCCTTGCTACTCATCCTGCAGTTGCTCATGCTCTAGTGGGGGTGGATGTTTTTGGAGGCTAGACTTCACTAGAAAATTTGGCGGAATTTCCAACGGCCAATTCGTCGCTATTCCGACACATAGTCATCGCAAGAGCGACAGTTCGAGGACGGGAAAAATGTGGTTTGCCATACCATTGCAATTCCGACGCACTTAAAAAGTGTCGCACTATCGACACTTTTTCTGTCGCTTCCAAACAAGCGCCGCTCTTCCGTCGTTTCCCAAACCGTCGCGCTTCCGACGTTTGTAAACTGTCAGACTTCTGATGAAATGTGGTCCGAAGTTTTGAATGTCGCTCTTCCGACATTTGTAAACTGTCGCAATGCCGAGGAAATGTGGTCCGACGTTTTGAACGTCGCACTTTCGATGTTTGTAAACTGTCGCAATTCTGAAGCAACGTGGTTCGATGTTTTGGACGTCACTCTTCCGATGTTTGTAAACTGTCGCAATTCTGACGAAATGTGGTCCGACGTTTTGAACGTCGCTCTTCCAACTTTTGTAAACTGTCGCAATTCGGACGAAATGTGGTCCGACGTTTTGAACGTCGCTCGTTCGACGTTTTTATACTATCGCTCTTCCGACGTTTTTAAGCTGTCGCAATTCCGACGCTTACAAGGCGTCGGTATACCGACGACGGGTTCAATTAAAAAAAAAAAAATGAAACTTTAAAAGAGGAAAAACGCTGTTTTGAATATATTATATGAAGTAAAATAGTCCATGAAGTCATTACATTTTCACATCTGAAGATTGGAACCCAAATATCCATCCAGAAAAGTGGAAGTCCCACCCCAGACAATGATAGAAAAATACCCCATGTCACATACAGGGACATGATATAAAACCCGGTAACGGTCCACATGGAGATTATCGACAAATCTGAGAAAGCATCCAAATATGCCCGAGGCATCTATAAGAAAGTGAAATAGCAGTATGTAGAATAGTAAAGCAACATATAGAGTACCGACGTCCATTGTTCCAAATACAAATTAAAGTACCCAAAATCCTTGAACAGAGAAAAGCGCTAATCATGTGAGGAGTGTGATATGTCCAAAATATAAAAAGACCATCAGACCATATCAATAAACCAACATCGCTAGCTTTGAAGGCAGAGTGATAACCTGTCAACACATAAAATAGTATCATAAAGCAGATACAGGAAATGTGCAGAGACATGTACTGTTGATATACACCTCACACAAAAAGCATCCATGATAAAGCAAAAATATGTATAAACCCAGGGTCGATTGTATGTTCTGGCTCGCTTGTTCCCGGAAATAAAAACCATCTGCAGAAACCCAGGCTCGCTTGATTCAAAAATTGGTAACCATCTGTTGCATCCGAGATGTAAGGTCTAGGCTCGCTTGTTTCCATTAGTAGCCCGCTACAACATCCACCCTGTTCATAGCAAAAAGGTTCCTGTAGATATACAGAGAAAGAGTATAATACGTAGACCATATAAACATGGCTCTGTATTTCAAAAAACAGGTTTAAAATAGAAACAGGACAACATTTTTTTTCTAAGTAAAGTTAATCTAATAATAGTGGGAATAAAATTACACCGAATTCAAAAACATTGCCCAGACTCATGGCAAATTTGTCATCAAAAAATCAAAAAATTAAGAAGACTGTCCTCATACGAGGAAACTAGTCTTGAACGTTTAATTTACAGAATTCAAAAATATTACAAATGTCCAGAACAATAAAATAATCTAAAATCAGCCCAATTAAGTGGGCTGCAAAGCAAGAAAAACAAATTAACCAAACTACTCCTCCGACTCCTCGACGATTCGGCACCAGCCTTCAGAAGGTCCAGGATCGCTAGGTGCTACCTCCACAGTCATGCCACCACTCCCCTCCTGAAGGCCCGAATACTGGTCGGCTTTTTCTGAGCTCAGACCTGCCAGACGGGTGCATTGTTCTTCCATTTGGGCCTCCTCACGGAAAACCACAGTAATTGAAGCTGTGATTCGTGGGAAGTTCAGAGAGAAATTAAAGGAAAAAAGCGCAGTGCACATCATGGGAGAAGGTGAATCTGTGGGGAAATGAGGAGCAGGGGAGCCCATACGGTGGCTAGATCCTAGAACTCGACCCTGCCCACTTCTAGTATTTGGATAACGACCTGCGTGATAATCACTGGACTGGGAAGTCGACTCGGTTGAGAGGCTGGAGGGAGCGCGCAGGGGTTGACCTCTAGTGCTCCCCCTACGGCAACACATCCTTTGACGCAGGCGAGGCATGGGTGCAGTCTCAGCAGTGGGCACAAGAGGAGACAGAGAAGTAGAATTCCAAGAAACAGAGGAAGACAGACAAGGACCAGACCGAGAGAAATGCAGATATGCAACAAGGTCTAAGCAACAGTTTAGCTGGCCACTTCTCCTTCTCGTCACAGTGAGCAGGCAGTGTAACCCAACAACCGACTCGTCTGAAAAACCATAGCAAAATGCCATTTTATCGACCCGACTGCAATGCAATCGAAGGACACCCATCATAATTGATCTGTGATCATTAATGAGAGCCGAAGGCCGAATCATATTGGAGCATGCGGAATCGCTAATAGGAGTGGAGGTCAAATTTTGAACAGTGTTAAAACTTAATGTGATTAGATGTGAAAACCTTGGAACTTAATTGAATAGCGTTAAAACTTAATGCGATTGATATGAAATCGCCACATCCATGTCCCATTGCCTTAAATGCCGTCGAATGCACCCACATCCAGGAACAGGGCAACATTTGATTGAGGACACATGGCAGAAATTGATTGGATCAGATCTTTTTTTGGGCTGCTCGCGCAGTGGAAATCTGGACCCGAAAAATATTAGGGCGAATTTGATAAGAAATTCCTGTCACAACTCTCCCTCTGTACGCTAGCCCAACTTCGGACCCGAAAAATATTAGGGC